>PVIH01009295.1:0-59513 GCA_004025045.1 Sigmodon hispidus | reverse complement strand
GACACAGAAGAAGGGAAGGCTGAGAGGATCCACAGGAAAGAGTATAATTATTTATGTGTGGGGTGTTTGCATGCAGTTCCCCGTTTAGCCAAAAGAGGGCGAAAGATGCCAAACGTAGTATGGGAGTTAAAAATGCTGGTGTGGGTGTTGAAAGTCAAAGCCATTAGAGGGAAAATTCCAACCTAAGGACCCCATATACACCCATGAAACCACAAAAATAAATAATTCCACAGAAGAATACTCCAGAGAAAGGAAATGCAAACAAGTTACCACCAAAAAATGGCAGGAAATATAAATTAGTGGTCACTAATATCCCTTAATATCAATGGATTCAACTCTCCTATAAAACGTCACACACTAACCAGATGGATACAATAACAGAAGCCATCCTTCTATTGCCTACAAGAAACACACCTCAACCGCAAAGACAGACACATGCTTAGAGTAAAGGGTTGGGAAAAGATTGTCCAGTCAAATGGTTCTAAGAAACAAGCGGGGGTGGAATCCTAATATCTAACAAAGTAGACTTTAAGCTAAACGAAAGTAAAAGGGACCAAGATGGTCATTACTTATTCATCACAGGAAAAATTAGTCAAGAGGAGATTTCAATCCTGAAAATTTATGCCCCTAATATAAGGACACCAAATTATGTAAAAGAAACACTGCTAAAGCTCGAATCCCACATCAATTCTTACACCCTAATAGTGGGAGACTTCAATACCCCACTTTCAACCCTGGATAGGTCAACCAGACAGAGACTCAACAGAGAAATAAGGAGACTAAAAGAGGTTATGATGCAAATGGATTTAATAGATATCTACAGAAGCTTCCACCCAAATGCAAAGGAATATACATTTTTCTCAGCTCCTCATGGAACTTTCTCCAAAATTGAACACATAATTGGTCATAAAGCAAATATCAGCAGATACAAAAAAATTAAAATAATCCCTTGTAACATAGCGGACCACCAGTGCCTAAAGTTAGAGTTTAACAACATCAAAAATCAAAGAAAACTACCAACTCATGGAAACTAAACATCACTCAGCTGAACCATCTCTGGGTCAAGGAAGAAATTAAGAAAGAAATTAAAGTCTTTCTTCCTAGAATTTAATGAAAATGAATCCACAACATATCCAAACTTGTGGGACACAATGAAAGCAGTTTTAAGAGAAAAATTCATAGTGCTAGATACCTACATAAAAAACCTAGAGAAACCCCACACTAGAGACCTAACAGCTCAGCTGAAAGCCTTAGAACAATTAGAAGCAAACTCATCTAGAAGGAGTAGATGGCAGGAAATAATCAAACTTAGAACTGAAATCACTACAATTGAAACAAAAAGAACAATACAAAGAATCAATGAATCTAAGAGTTGGTTCTTTGAGAAAGTTAACAAGATAGATAAGCCCTTAGCCAAACTAATCAAAAAACAGAGAGAGAGTGTTCAAATCAACAAAATCAGAAATAAAAAGCAGGACATAACAACAGACCCCCAGGAAATACAGAGAATTATCAGATCACATTTTGAAAATCTGTATTCCACAAAAATGGAAAACCTAGAAGAAATGGAGAGCTTTCAGGACAGGTACCATCTACCAAAATTAAAAGAAGATCAGATTAATTACCTAAACAGGCCTATAACCCTTCAGGAAATTGAAGCTATCATTAAAAGCCTCCACAAAAATAAAAGCCCTGGTCCAGATGGTTTCAGTGTAGAATTCTACCAGACATTCAAAGAAGAATTACTACCATTACCCCTCAAACTATTTCACACAGTAGAAACTGAAGGAATATTGCCAAATTCCTTTTATGAGGCCCCAATTACCCTAATATCCAAGCCACTCAAAGACACAACAAAGAAGGAGAAATACAGACCAATTTCCCTCATGAATATTGATGCTAAAATTCTCAACAAAATTTTAGCAAACTATATACAAGAATGTATAAAAATATCATCCACCATGACCAAGTAGGCTTCGTCCCAGAAATGCAAGGTTGGTTTAACATACAAAAAAACCATAAATGTTATCCATCATATAAACAAACTAAAGGAACAAAACTACATAATCATATCCTTAAATGCTGAAAAAGCCTTTGACAAAATCCAACACTCCTTTTTGATTAAAGCCCTGGAGAGATCAGGAATACAGGGAGAATACCTAAATATAATAAAGGCGATTTACAAGAAGCCGACAGCCAGTATCAAACTTAATGGAGAAAAACTCAAAGCAATACCATTAAATTCAGGAACTAGACAAGGATGTCCTCTCTTGCCTTATCTATTCAATATAGTTAGCGAAGTTTTAGCTAAAGCAATAAAAGAACGAAAAGAGATTAAGGGGATACAAATTGGAAAAGAAGAAGTGAAGCTATCTCTATTTGCAGATGATATGATTGTATACAGAAGTGACTCACAAAATTCTTCCAAGGAACTGCTACAGCTGATAAACACCTTCAGCAATGTAGTAGGATACAAGATTAACTCAAAGAAATCAGTAGCCATTCTATACACTAAAAGTTGAAGGGCTGAAAAAGAAATAAGGGAAACATTACCCTTCATAATAGCAGCAAATAGTATTAAATACCTTGGAGTAACTATAACCAAAGAAGTAACAGACCTATTTGACAAAAATTTTAAATCACTAAAGAAAGAAATTGAAGAGGATATCAGAAAATGGAAAGCTCTCCCATGTTCCTGAATAGGTAGGATCAACAAAATAAAAATGGCAATTCTACCAAAAGCAATCTACAGATTCAAAGCACTGCCCATCAAAATCCCAACACAATATTTTACAGACCTTGAAAGAACAATACTCAATTTCATTTAAAATAACAGGAAAGCCAGGATTGCCAAAACAATTTTGGTCAACAAAAGAACCACAGGAGTCACCACCATCCCTGACTTCAAGTTATACTATAGTGCTACAGTAATAAAAACAGCCTGGTACTGGCATAAAAACAGACTTGTGGATTAATGGAATCAAATTGAGGATCCAGGTGTTCAACAAAAAACCTATGAACACCTGATCTTTGACAAACAGGCCCAAAATATTCAATGGAAAAAAGATAGTTTCTTTATCAAATGGTGTTGGCATAGCTGGATGGAAGTGTGTAGAAAAATGCAAATAGATCCAAGCCTGTCACCCTGCACAAAACTCAAATCCAAGTAGATCAAAGGCGTCAACATAAACCCAGCCATTCTGAACTTGATAGAAAAGGAAGTAGGAAATAACCTTCTACGAATTGGCACAGGCGACCACTTCCTAAATATAACACCAGTGGCACAGACACTAAGATTAACAGTCAATAAGTGGGATCTCCTGAAGCTTAGAAGCTTCTGTAAAGCCAAGGACACTGTCAATAGGACAAAAAAACAGCCTACACAAGGGGAAAAGATTTCACGTACCCTACAAGTGATAGAAGATTAATCTCTAAAATATATAAAGAACTCAAGAATCTAGAGCCCAAAACCTTGAATAACTCAATCAAAAAATGGGGTTCAGATCTAAAAAGGGAATTCTCAGCAGAAGAGTTACGAATGGCTGAAAGGCACTTGAAAAAGTGATCATCATCTTTAGCCATCAGAGAAACGCAAATCAAAACAACTTTGAGATACCACTTGACACCTGTTTGATTGGCTAAGATAAAAGACACAGATTACAGCCTGTGCTTGAGAGGTTGTAGAGCAAGGGGAAAACTCCTCCATTATTGGTGAGAGTGTAAGCTTGTTCAGCCACTCTGGAATGCAGTACTGCAGGTTCTCAGCAAACTGGAAATCAGTCTCCCCAAGGATCCAGCAATACTACTTCTGGGTGTATACCCTAAAGAAATACATTTGCACTCCAAAGGCATTAACTCAACTATGTTCATAGCAGCATTATTCATAACAGGAAGAACCTGGAAACAGCCTAGATGCCCCTCAACTGAAGAAGGGATTAAAAAACTGTGGTACATCTATACAATGGAGTACTACTCAGCAGTAAGAAAAAATGATATCCTAAAATTTGCAGGTAAATGGGTGGATTTGGAGAATATCCTCCTGAGCAAAGTATCTCAATCCCAGAAAGATAAGCAGGGGATGTACTCACTCATTAGTGGACTCTAAACTAAAAAGCAAAAAGCAAAGTATGTCCAAGCTGCAAACCACAACCTCTGAACATCTTGGGATCTGAAACACCTTTGACTGACACCTTGGATCCCACTCCCCCTAGAGGAACACCTGACTCATTCTCTATGTTGGGGGGGAGAAAATTGGATCGGCTAGGAGTGGAGCCTGAACTGTGCAATATTGAGACATTGGGACATTGGAACATTGGGGCCTCCTGCCTATACTGGGGAGGAGATGGGGAGATGTGGAAAAAAGAGAGTGTCCTGAGGGTGTGGGAGGGGGAAGAGACCTTGAATAAGGATATACACGGATAGAAAATGTGACTTTATTCATAATATAAAAAGGAGAAAAAAAAGAAGATGAGTTTTATTACAGGCTGTTTTCAGGGATGCTTCGGATGACATGTTGAATGCTAGACCACTCTAAATACCCTCAAGTACCATCTATGAAAATTTTCTTCTCCATCGTTAAGTACAATTCTTGTTTCACCTGCCTCATATCCATATGGATCACACATGTTCCTTGTCGTTAATATTTTAATAAACATATCCTTGGATATTTAAAAAAAAGAAAGCTGAACTATTGAATATGTACTAATAAACATATCTGTTATTAATATGCCAATGACTCTGGGCTCATATAATGAGAAATAAAATAATTTATGGATGGATATTTTTAATATTGACTGCTATGATACTTTCTCATGGGAATGAATAGATGGCATACTAAAAATTTTATTACAATTGTATACAGATATTTGCTAAATTTTATGAATAGATTAAATTTTTTTTAAAGATAAAAAAGGCACCAACTGAGACAAAGCTGGAAATGGAAAACCTGAAGAAAAGAACTGCAACCACAGATTAAAGCATAACCAACCGAATCCAATGGAAGAGAGAATCTCTGGAGTATAAGACTCAATAGTGGAAATAGATACATCAGTTAAGGAAAGCACTAAAACCAAAAAGTCATAACACAAAATATCCAGGAAATCTGGGATACCATGAAAAGGCCAAACCTGAGATTAATTGGGATCAAAGAAGGAGAAGAACACGAGCTCAAAGGCACAGACAATATATTCAAAAAAATCACAGAAGAAAACTTTCCCAGCCTAGAGAAGGAGATACTTATAAAGAAAGATACAAGAAGCCTACAGAACACCAAATATGCTAAACTCACAAAAAAGTCTGCTCAACATATAGTAATCAAGCCACTAAACCTACAGATCAAAGAAAAAAATACTAAGAGCTGCAAAGTAAAAAGACAAAATTACATATAAAGACAGGCCCATCAGAATAACACTTGCCAATTCAATGGAAACAATGAAAGCAAGAAGGTTCTGGTCAGATATGTGCATGGATGCCAACCTAGACTACTGTACCCAGCAAAACTGGCAATTACCATAGATGGAGTAAACAAGATATTTCATAACAAAACCAGATTTAAACAATACCTATTCATGAATCTGCCCCACAAAAAGTTCTAGAGAAAAACCTTCAACCTAAAAAATCCAGAAACACCCATAAAACCATAATCCATAATCCCACAGAAGAAAACCCCCAAAAGAGGAAATACACACAAGCTATCACCAAAAATAATAGGAAACAACAACCATTGGTCTTTAATATCCCTTAATATCAATAGACTCAATTCACCTATAAAAAAAACACACCTTAAAACAATGGATACAAAAACAGAAGTCATACTTCTGCTGCATACCTCAACTTGAAAGACCGACAGAAGCTCAGAGTAATGGGTTGGGAAAAGACTCTCCAATCAAATGGTCCTAAGAAACAAGCTGGTGTAGCCATCCTAATATCTAACAAAATAGACATCAAATTAAAATCAGTAAAAAGAGACCGTGACAAACATTACTTATTCATCTCAGGATAAATCCACCCAGAGGATGGTTCAGTCCTGAGTATTTATGCCCCCAATACAAGGGCACGTATATATGTTAAAAAAAAAAAAACATTATTAAAGCTTAAACCTCATATCAAACCTCACACATTAATAGTGGGAAACTTCAATACACCACTTTCACTCTTGGACAGGTCAACCATACAGAAACTCAAAAGAGAAATAAGGGTCCTAACAGAAGTTATGACCCAAATGGACTTAATAAATATATACCAACCCTTCCACCCAAACACAAAGAAATATATATGTTTCTGAGCATCCCATGGAAATTTCTCTAAAATTGACCACATAATTGGTCATAAAGCAAATATCAATAGACACAAAAAGTTGGAAAGAACCCCTTGTATCATAACAGACCACCATGGTCTAAAGTTTGAGTTCAACAATATTGAAAATCACAGAAAGCCTACCAACTCATAGAAACTAAACATCACTCAACTGAACCACCTCTGAGTCAAGAAAGAAATTAAGAAAGAAATCAAAGACTTCTTAGAATTTAACAAAAATGAATCCACAGCATATCCAAACTTATGAGACACAATGAAAGCAGTCTTAGAAAGAAAATTCATAGTACTAGATGCCCATATGAAAAACCTAGAGAAATCCCACACAAGAGAACTATCAGCACAGCTGAAAGCCCTAGAACAATTAGAAGCAAACTCACCTAGGAGGAATAGATGGCAGAAAATAATCAAACTTAGAGCTGAAATCAACACAATTGAAACAAAAAGAACAATACAAAAAATAATCAATGAATCAAAGAGTTGGTTCTTTGAGAAAGTTAATAAGATAGATAAGCCCTTATCCAAAGTAGCCAAAAGGCAGAGAGTGAGTATCCAAATCAACAAAATCAGAAAAGGGGGACAGAAAAACAGACTCCCAGGAAACCCAGAGAAATATCAGGTCATACTTTGAAAATCCATATTCCACAAAAATGAAAAAGCTAGAAGAAATAGACAGCCTTTTGGACAGGTACCATTTACCAAAATTAAATCAAGATCAGATTAAAGACCCAAACAGTTCTATAAAACCAAAGGAAATTGAAGCTATCATTAAAAGTCTCCCAAATATAAAAAGCCCAGGCCCAGATGTTTTCAGCGCAGAGTTCTACCAGATATTAAAAGAACTAATACCAATACTCCTCAAACTGTTCCATACAGTAGAAACTGAAGGAATATTGCCAAACTTTTTTTATGAGGCCACAATAATGTGAATACCCAAGCCACTCAAAGATGCAACAACAACAACAAAAAAGAGATTACAGATGAATTTCCCTCATGAACACTGATGCAAAAATTCTCAATAAAATTCTGGCAAACCAATCCAACAACATATAAAAAGTCATTCACCATGATCAAGTAGGCTTTATACCAGCAATGCAGGGATGGTTCAACATATGAAAATTGCAAATGTCATCCATCATATAAACAAATTAAAGGGAAAAAAACAAATGACAATCTCCTTAGATAATGAAAAGCCTTTGAGAAAATTCAACACTCTTTTATGAAAAAAGTCCTGAAGTGATCAGTAATACAGGGAATATATCTAAATATAACAAAGGTGATTTACAAAAAACTGACAGCCAACATCAAACTTAATGGAGAAAAACTCAAAGCAATCCCACTAAAATTAGAAACTAGACAAGGCTGTCCCCCCTCCTCTTATGTATTCATCATAGTTCTCAAAGTTTTAGCTAAAGCAATAAGAGAACTAAAGGAGATTAAAGGAATGCAAATTGGAAAAGAAGAAGTCAAACTATCTCCATTTGCAGATGACATGATTGTATATATAAGTGACCCATAAAATTTTACCAGGGAACTTCTACAGCTGATAAACACCTTCAGCAGTGTAGTAGGATAAATGATTAACTCAAAGAAATCAGTAACCCTTCTATAAAGATAAAAGGGCTGAAAACCTGTGAGATGTGATAGTAAAATAAATAAATAAATAAATAAATAAATAAATAAATAAATAAATAAATAAGGGCAACATCACCCTTCATAATAGCTGCAAATAGCATTAAATACTTCATTGTAACTATAATCAAAAAGTATCAGATGTGTTTGACGAAAACTTTAAATCTCTGAAGAAAGAAATTGAAGAGGCTATAACAAAATAGAAAGATCTCCCATGTTCCTGAATAGGTAGGATCAACATAGTGAAAATGGCAATCCTACCAAAAGCAATCTACAGATTCAATGCAATTCCCATCAAAATTCCAACACAATTTCTTTATAGACTTTGAAAGAACAATATTCAGTTTTATTTGGAATAACAGGAAAGCCAGGATCACCAAAACAATTTTGCTCAACAAAAGAACCCCAGGAGGCATCACCATCCCTAATTTGTAATAATACTATAGAGCTCCAGTAATAAAAACAACTTGGTAGTGGCATTAAAAACAGACTTGTGAAACAATAAAATCAAACTGAAGACCCCAACATTCACTCACAAACCTATGACCACCTGATTTTTGACAATGAGACCAAAAACAATGATGAGGACTGAACCATCATCTGGGTGGATTTTTCCTGAGATGAATAAGTAATGTTTGTTATGGTCTCTTTTTACTGATTTTAATTTGATGTCTATTTTGTTAGATATTAGGATGGCTACACCAGCTTGTTTCTTAGGATCATTTGATTGGAGAGTCTTTTCCCAACCCATTACTCTGAGCTTCTGCTGTCTTTGAAGTGGAGAAAAGATAGTATCTTCAATAAATGGTGTTGGCATAACTGGATGGTAATGTGTAGAAAAATGCAAATAGATCCAACCCAATCACCTTGCACAAAACTCAAATCCAAGTGGATCAAAGACCTCAACATAAACTCAGCTACAATGAACTTGATAGAAAAGAAAGTGGGAAATACCCTCCAATGCATTGGCATGGGTGACCACTTCCTAAATGTAATACCAGTAACACAGACACTAAGAACAACAATCAATAAGTGGGACCTCATAAAACTGAGGAGCTTCTATAAGACCAAGGACACAGTTAATAAGACAAAATGACACTCTAAAGAACTGGAAAAGATTTTTATCAACCCTATAAGTGACAGAGGATTGATCTCCAAAATATATAGAGAGCTCAGGAAACTAGAGCACAAAATCCTTAACAATCTAATTAAATAATGGGGTTCAGAACTAAAAAGGGAATTCGCAGCAGAATTACGAATGGCTGAAAGGCCCTTGAAAAAGTGCTCAACATCTTTAGCCATCAGAGAAATGCAAATCAAAACAACTTTGAGATACCAACTTACACCTGTCAGAATGGCTACGATTAAAAACACAGATGATAGCCTATGCTAGAGAGAATGGTCCTCCATTGTTGGTGGGAGTGTAAACTTGTTCAGCCACTCTGGAATGCAGTATGGTGGTTTCTCAGAAAACTGGGAATCAATCTCCCCAGTGATGCAGCAATACCACTATTGGGCATATACCCTGAAGATGCACATTTGTACCTCAAAAAGCATTATCTCAACTATGTTCATAGCAGCATTATTTGTAATAGCAAGAACCTGGAAACAACCTACATGCCCCTCAACTGAAGAATGGATTATCAAACTATGGTACATCTGCACAATGGAGTACTACTCAGCAGTAAGAAAAAATATTTTAAAACTTGCAGGCAAATGGATAGATATGAAGAATATCCTCCTGAGCAAAGTACCACAATCCCAGAAAAAGAAGCAGGGGATGTACTCACTGATTAGTGGACTTTAAAAAATAAAATAAAATAAAATGAGAAAGATGTCATTGTATACAAGAGCTCAAGGCAACAACATAGCTAAATGACAAAGTGCCTCACTTCTGTATTGATGACCTCTGGCAGGGGTGTGAGTGAGGAAAGACTTGTTTTCTTTAAGGGTCTGGCCACAGTAAGTTTAATTTTGCTCCAGTAAGTAAATAAGCAGCATAAACACGCCATTTTCTAAATGAGGATATTATACAAGGGGGTATGAATCTGAGAGGTCTGGTAAGTGAGTTTGATGGAGTGCATGATGTAAAATCACCAAATAATAAATTTATAAATAAAACAGAGAGAATTTCCTTTTGAGCTCTGAACTCTTTTTTAAATTATTTTATTTGTGGTTTTGGCCTTTAGTTTCTTGTGTTCTCTATATATTTTACAGATCAGTCCTCTGTCAGATATAGAGTTAGTGAAGATCTTTTCCCATTCTGTAGGCTGTCATTTTGTTTTATTGACTGTGTCCTTTGCTTCACAGAAACTGCTCAATTTAAGAATGTCTCATTTGTTAATTGTTGTTCTAAGTGTCTGTGCTACTGGTGTTATTCTAGAATATGGTCACCTGTGACAATGCATTAATGGATATTTTCCACTCTCTTTTCTATCAAGTTCAGTGTATCTGGATTTATGCTGAGGTCATTGATCCACATAGATTTGGATTTTGTGCATAGTGATAGATATAGATCTATTTGCATTTTTCTATATACTACTATCCAGTTATGCTAGCACCATTTGGTGAAGATACTATCTTTGTTCCATTGTCTATTTTTGGCCTCATTGTCAAAAATCAGGTGTTCATAGTTGTGTCAATTTAGGTCATGGTCTTCAAAGTCATTCAGTTGATCCACAAGACTTTTGATGCCAGTATCATGCTGATTTTTATTACTGTAGCTCTCTAGTATAGCTTGAAGTCAGGGATGTTGATGCCTCCTGAAGTTCTTTGATTGAACAGGCTTGTTTTGGTGATCCTGGGTTTCCTATTATTCCATATGAAATTGAGTATTGTTCTTTAAAGATCAGTAAAAAATATGCTGGGATTTTGATGTTTATTGCATTTAATCTGTACATTGCTTTTGGTAAAATTCCATTTATATTATGTTGATCCTACCTATCTAGGAGTATGGGAGATATTTCCATTTTCTTATATCCTCTTTAATTTCTTTCTATAATGACTTAAAATTTTTGTTAAACAGGTCTGCTATTTCTTTGGTTAGAGTCACCCCAAGATATTTAATGTTATTTGCAGCTATTATAAAGGGTGATGTTTCACTTATTTCCTTTTCAACCCTTGTATCCTTAGTGTATAAGAAGTCTATTCATTTATTTGAGTTAATCTGGTACCCTACTACATTGCTGAAGGTGGTTATCAGCTGTAAGAGTTCCCTGGTAGAATTTGGGGGTGGGGGTAACTCATGTATGCAATCATATCATTTGCAAATATAGTTTGACTTCTTCTTTTTCAATTTGTATTCTCATAATTTCCTTTTGTTCTCTTATTGCTTTAGCTAAAACTTTAAGAACTAATTGAATAGATAAGTGGAAGGAGAGCAGCCTTGTCATGTTTCTGATGTTAGTGGGATTGATTTGAGTTTTTCTCCATTTATCAGCTTGCTGAGTATCATCTTTATCATATTTTGATATTTTTCCCTGTATTTCTAGTCACTCCAGGACTTTCATCATGACTAAGTTTTGTATTTTATCAAAGCCTTTTTAAGCATCTAAAAATATAATCATATGTTTTTTTTCCAGTTTGTTTAATGATGGACAGTTACACTTTTTTGTATGTTGAACATCCCTGCATCTCTGGGATGAAGCCTACTTGATCGTGGTGGATGATTTCTTTGATATGTTATTAAATTCAGTTTGCTTGTATTTTATATAGTATTTCTGCACCAATGTTGATGAGGGAGATTGGTCTGTAATTCACTCTCTTTGTTGAATCTTTGAGTGACTTGGGTATCAAGAGTGATTGTAGTTTTATAAAAAAAAAGTTTGACATTGTTCTTTCAGATTCTATTTTATGGAACATTTTAAAGAGTATTGGTATTAGTTCTTCTTTGAATGTCGGGTAAAATTCTGCACTCAAACTATCTATCCCTGAGCTTTTTTTTTTTTTTTTTTTTTTTTTAATTTGAGAGACTATTAATAACGCATTCAATTTTGCTGGGGGTTATAGGTCTATTTAGGTCATTTATCTGTTTTTGATTTAATTTTCGTAAGTGGTACATGTCCAGAAATCTGTCCATTTCTTTTAGATTTTCCATTTTAATGGAGTATGATTTAGTGAGTCTTTGGATTTCCTCGGTGTTTGTTGTTATGTCTTCCTTTTCATTTCTGACTCTGTTCATTTGAATGCTCTCTCTCTGCCTTGTGATTAGTTTGCATAAGGGTTTATCTATCTTGTTGTTTCTGCAGGAACCACATTTTTGGGCCATTGATTCTTCATATTGTTCTCTTTGTTTTAATTGTATTCATTTCAGCCCTAAGTTTGATTACTTCCTGCCATCTACTCCTTCTAGGTGAGTTTGCTTCTAATTGTTCTAAAGAGTTCAGCTGCGTTGTTAAGTTTCTTGTGTGTGATTTCTCTAGGTTTTTCATACAGGCATGTAGTGTTATGAATTTTCCTCTCAGGACTGCTTTCATTGTTTTCCATAAGTTTGGGTATGTTGTGGATTCATTTCCATTGAGTTCTAGGAAGTCTTTGATTTCTTTCTTAACTGGACTCAGAGGTGGTTCAATTGAGAGATGTTCAGTTTCCATGTGATTTTAGGCTTTCTGTGATTTTTGTTGTTGAACTCTAACTTTAGATCATGGTGGTCTGATATGATATAAGGACTTACTCCCACTTTTTTGTATCTATTGATATTTGCTTTATGACCAAATATGTGGTGAATTTTAGAGAAAGTTCCATGGGATGCTGAGAAATAAGTTTATTCCTTTGTGTTGGGGTGGCAAGTTCTGTATATATATATATATGTATGTATAAAGTCCATTTGGGTCATAACATCTGTTAGATCCCTTATTTCTGTGTTGAGTTTCTGTTTGGTAGACCTATCCATTGCTAAGATTGGGGTATTGAAGACTCCCACTATTAATGTGTTGCGTGGATATGAGATTTAAGCATTGGTAGTGTTCCTTTTACACATGTAGGTGCCCTTGTGTTGGAGGTATAAATAATTAGGATTGAGACTTCATCTTCATGGATTTTTCCTGATATGAATATGTAATGTCAGCCCTGGTCTCTTTTGTTTGATTTTTAGTTTGAAGTCTATTTTGTTAGATATTAAGATGGCTACAACAACTTGTGTCTTAGAGACATTTGATTGGAAAATCTTTTTTGAACCCTTTACTCTGAGTTTGTTTATGTCTTTGAAGTTGAGGTGTGTCTCTTGTATGCAGCAGAAGGATGGATTTTGTTTTTGTATCCATCATGTTAAAATGTGTATTTTTATATGTGAGTTGAGTCCTTTGATATTAAGGGATATTAATGATCAAGAATTGCTATTTTCTGTTATTTTGGAGGATAACATGTATGGTTTTCTTCTTTGGGTTTTTCTTCTGTGAAATTTTTGAATGTTTCTGGTTTCATGGGTGTATCTGGTTTCCTTAGGTTGAAGTTTTTCCTTTAGTGCATTCTGTAGGGTTGGATTTTTAAATAGATAATGTTTTAGTCTAGTTTTGTCATAAAATATCTTGTTTACTCCATCCATGGTGATTGATAGTTTTGCTGGTTATAGTAGTCTTGTCTGGCAGCCTTGCTTTTTAGTGTCTGTATTGTAAGAATTCCTGATATGTAGCAGCTATGTGTTAAACATGCTAGTCTGATAACTCCATGTGGCACCAGGTGAGCTAAGAATTCCTGTCTCATAGCACCATAGCCACATGGTAACCCAACACGGAGCCAGCAGGCCATGACAAACAAAGTGCAGAGGACACACCCCTAAGCATGGCTATGTAAATTTGTACCCACTCATTTTGTCATATGAGATGCCACATGAAAGACTTACTCTTTTTTCTTCTGCTTCTCTTCCGTTGTACATGCCAGACAACTTCCTGAACAAACTCTAGTGTGGCAGCTGGTAGTGTGTCTGTTCTCAGAAGGGAAATCTGGTCATGTATAACATCTGATTAGGACCTTCTTGCTTTCATTATTTCCCTTGACTAATCTGATGTTATGCTGATAGGTCTGCCTTTATAAGTAACTTGGCCCTTTTCTTTTGCAGCTCTTAGCATTTTTATAGTGGCTTGATTATTATGTGGTGAGCAGACTTTTTCTGGGAGTCTAGTCTATTTGGAATTCTTTAAGTTTCTTGTAATTTTGTAGGCATTTCTTTCTTTAGGTTAAGAAAGTTATATTCTATGATTTTGTTGAATATATTTTTTATGCCTTCAAGCTGGTGTTCTCCTTTTTAAATTCTGATTGTTCTCAGGTTTGATCTTTTTACAGTGTCTCAAATTTTCTAGACATTTTGTGTTATGACTTTTTTGGTTTTGGTGTTTTCTTTAACTGATGTTTCTATTTCCACAATTGAATCTTTGACTCCAGAGATTTTCTTTTCCATCTCTTGCATTCTGCTGGTTATGCTTGCATCTGTAGTTTTGGTAATTTCTTTGGGTTTTCTATTTCCATTATTTTCTTGTTTTGTACCTTTTTTATTGCTTCTATTTCAATTTTTAAATCCTGGAATGTTTCCTTCACCTGTTTTCTTTTTCTTGGTTTTCTTTATTTTCTTTCATGAATTTGTTAATCTCTTCCAATTTTTTGTTTGTCTTTTCTTCTATTTCTTTAAGGAATTTTTTACATCCTCTTTTAAGGCTTCTATTATCTTTATGAAGTTGTTTTTAAGGTTGCTTCCTTCTGCTTCTTCTGCATTGCCATGCTCAGGTCTTAATGTTGGAGATCCACCTGATTTTTCTGAGGGTGCCTTGTTGTTCTTTATGTTGTTATATGTGTTCTTGTACTGGCATGTGCCCATTGCTTCCTAGGTTCACTGCAGAATTTCTATGAGTTTAAGATAATTTTTTGCAATCTGTTCTGGGTGTGTCTATGTCCCGACCCGCGGGACTTCAACACGGGAGACCACCTATGAGAGAGAATGAAGGGAAGGGAGACGCAAAGGAAGGCAGCAGGTCAAATGGGATTCTGATCGAGCTGGGATTTATTGCGATTCTAAACATGCTTATATAGCAGAATATGGGGAGGGGGCAATCTTCAAACACCTGCAGGAAGCTGGCCAGGGGAAGCAGGATATTGGCAGGGTAAAAGGGTGACTGATCTTGCTTCAGGAGAGAGTTGCTAGGTAACCTAACCATGGAATATTCTTGCTATTCTATTCTTTAGAGCTACCTTTAAGGGAGGACTGCTATGTAACCTAGCCACAGAATGTTCCTGTTATTCTATTCTTTAGAGTTACTTCTCTGTTACCGTGAAGCAAACCAGAACATCTCTCTTACTTTGGGAAAAACATCTATTCTACCTGGGAGAACATCTATTTTACTTGGGAGAATGTCTATTCTACTTGGGAGAACATTGTGCTGGCTCAGTGGCTGGTTTCTCAGTCAGTTCCCACGGGAGCCTTTAGCTAGAGGCCTAGAGGCTCAAGCCAGGGTCTTGGTCCCTGACATGTCTATGTCTCAAGAAGCCTCTCTTGGTCCAAACTAGGTTCTTGGTCCAATTTGGGTTCTTGGTCCACTCTTAGTCAGATCTTAGTCGCTTAGTCAGCTTTTAGTCAAACTTAGTCAGCTGTTGTCTAAGGGTTTGTGGGTTTACAGTTTTCCTGGAGGTTTCTGGGATTACCTTGTGGTGATGTGAGTTGGGGTTGGCAGGGTTTGGGGCTTGGAGTGCCCCACTGCCTAGGTGTTGGTGGAGGTCAGAGTTTGCAGCAGTTTCCCTGCTAACTTGGGTTTATGACAGAGCTGGGTGGGTGTGGGTTCCAGGGGCTATGTCCCAGAGCTGAGTGTCAAATACTGCCTTCGCCACTTGGCCTGGGGGTTCCATTCACCTCTTAGTCAGCTGTGGACCAGGGTTCTGTGGATTTCCAGTTGTAGCAGCAAGTTCAATGATTTAAAAGAATAAATTGAGATTAATCCTCCCCTTTTGCTTCAAAGAAAATTAAAGTTTTCATTTTTATATTTTTATTCACCCTAGAAAATTTGATGGAATAACTTAATCCACCCAGAATTCAATTTTTTATTCAGAATCAAGGATGAAGGCAATAAAGGACTTTCCACTCATTTATAGCCCAAGTATGTTCATCCTGCATTGGGTATCAGCAGTTTCTGTGTTTTAACAATACAGTGGCATTAGGACAGAACTTAAGTTAGAAAATGGAGGTAGGTGCATTTGGTTTCGTGAAACTATTTATTTAACAAAGAATAAGTAAAATCATCACTTATTGCAGATTATGGCGATCTGAAATGTGTTCAGATGAATCAATGACATCTTGTTCTGCTCAGGTGTGAGGTTGGGATGTGATCAGAACACAGAGTGTAAAGTGTTGGATGTCATTTATTAATCCACATACAACAAAGATCTTGAGAAAGAGAACTGACTTCTCTCTGTACCAGCAGCAGGTCTCTATTCTGATTTGCAGACTTATCTTAGAAAGGTAAAGAAGGGATCAGGGACAAGGGAAACTCTAGACATAGAAACCTTGTTGTTCATTTCTCATGACACATGTTTCTATAATGTAATGAAAACCTAATTAATCCAGAGGTAACTTTTGAGACAAACAAATGCAATAATTGCGGAGGGAGAGGGAAAGCCGTACTTTAGGGACTGAGGTTCTGCAGAGGGCTTTCTGTTCTCTGACACTCTGATGTGTTAGTGTCTGGAGGATACTTCATGGTGACAAGTGCTCTACAAACACTGAGGTACAAATATGACCTGGGAAAGCTCACTTACCAGAACTGTCCAGAGACTGTCTGCCCCTCATCACTCGGTGAGTAGACTTCACAGTTTCTTTTGGTCACATAGGCCATGCAACTTAAAGGCACACATCTGACTCCCTTTGACTAAGTTAAGAAATAGAGGAGAGAGGCTGAGCCTGGTCACATTTGCTCTTCTTCTGACACTTAAAATAACTGGGGCCAATTCCAGGAGACATGACACCAGGAATGCACAGGTGCTTAGTTTCCTGTATTTAGGGTCTGCACGCATGAGAGAATTTGGGGGTAAATCTTTGTCTAATGTTTTCTACTCTCTTCTAATAGCTAAAAATAAATAGGATCTTTTCAATTTTTTATGGAAAATGTTAATTTTCTCTCACTTAATGTTCACTGGCCTTAAAATAATGTCATTAATGTAATTCTAGCACTCAGAAAGCTGAGGCCCGAACGAAGTCTGTTAGTTTGAGGACAACTTAGGATTTATAATATTACTTATGGAGCTATAAAATATATGGAGTTCAGCATTTTTGCAGGCTATATCTAAATATCAAGTCAGACATAATCTACTCTTATAGCAATGCTGTTACCAAATTAGAAAAGTAATAGACATGGATACAATGCTTTAAGGACAACAATATTCAAACCCAAACAATTCTTTTTGCCTGAAAGTTATGTTTTATACAGTTCCCTTTTCCATAAGAGGGTCCCAAGCCTCAATCTCTCTATAAAAGGCTGACTTTGATAAGGCACTCTTTCCCCAACCCACTATACCTTACTTCTTCCAGCAATATAAGCCCCTGTGTATGGTAAAGATGGATCTACCAATCCCATACTTTTCACTGTAATTTTCCTCTTGGAGGATACCAGATCCCACTATTGATTCTATGGACCTGGTACCCGGAAACTTATTCTCAATAGTTGGCATTCTGTGTATTCCTGATGCCTTTTCCCTGTTCTGTGTATGCGTTCCTTACTCTTCTTTCTATAACTGTGAGAAATGATTAATGTTCCAAGTGTTGTTTTCTCATGTGTACCTGTCTTTATAGAACCAGAAAAGCTCCCAGAATGAGCAGTTAAAGTCAGCAATTCCAGATAAGAGATTTGAGAAGCCTTAGACCTCTGATGAATCTTAGTAAAAAAAATATTCCAGGAAAGGACAGAATTTCCAGAGAATATTACAGCTGTTGCATTTGTGACTGACAAAGTAAAACTGAAAACTTCCCAGGGAATATAAAATGAGAGAGGAAAGAGCCTGAAAGCTACATGAATTTGTAAATTCCTAAGCTTTCCCATGGTCTGCTGGTCCTTCCCAAGTGAGAATCCCCAGGTGCCTGGCCCCTAGGACACCCATTAGATATGCTGATCCATATGGGATGAAATGATTGTAGGAGTAAGATGGTCAAACACATCAGAAGAGCACAGCACACAGAATCACCTAACCTGGCCTCACAGAAGCTTGTAGAGGCTGAAGCAGCAATCACAGAGCCTGTGATGGATCTGTGCTAGGTCCTCTGTGTTTATGCCATGATGGTTTAGCTTGGGATTTTCTTAGTGTCCTAATGGTAAGAATGAGGTCATCTCTGACATTTTTGTCTGGTTTGAGGACCCTGTTCCTCCTACTGGATTGCCTCATCCAGCCTTGACATGAGGGTTTGTGCCCAATCTTATTGCATCTTGTTATGCCATGTTTGGTTGATATTCTTAGGAGGCTTGCTCTTTTCTGAAAAGAAAGAGAGGAGCTGTGCATATGGGGGAGAGGGGAGGTGAGTGTGTCTGGGAAAAGTTGAGGGAGGGAAGGTTGTAGTCATTATGTATTGTGTGAGAGAAAAATAAATACAAAGAAAATGGAAAAAGAAACTATTTATATAAAGGACTTTCTGAGAATCTGTAATATTATGGTAACTTCTTTCTCTGACAGTAAACATTTAAGTCAGGAAAAGAGACATCCCTTATTAAATATGACCATTGAAGTTTGTAGAAAGAAATAAAAGGCTGGAAAGAAATAGGCAGTCCCATACTATTGGACATACAGAAAAGCTTTGAGTAGTACTGAAAAGTCCATCAGGACTCTGAAATGTACTGAGTGTCCACTCTTTTAGTACATTCTAATTTCTGACTGAATACTTGGTTTTTATTTTAGGCTTGTTCATTTGTATTACTGTGAATGTTATAAGGCTGCAAGTATTTCATTATGTGCTAAGAATTTACAGCAGTGTTCTGCTCTCTGTAAAGCCATGACTGAAGTACACATTACCGCATTTGTCAGGGGAGATGAAAGTCAATAAATGATATTCCTAGAAGAGTGAGGCTGCCTGGCCTCTACCTGAGTACCAGCCTAGTGTACTTGGTTCATGTTGTCAGGGACCTTCAGGACAGAGACCCACAACAATCTTTAATATTCAATACAAAAGAATGGCAGGTGGCTTGCAGAATTGCATTTCAAGAATATAAAACATGCACTAATCCCAAAATTTAAATTAGGTATCCTGAACTCTTCTACTCTGAAGGCTGTGCCCTCAATTGATATGAATTCCTAGTTAGGGGGACTGAAGCGCTCTGAAGAATAAATACTTATTCCACGCTGAAATAAAAACAGCCTCCAACATTCATAGTCTCTTTACTATAATGTTACCTGTTTTGGAAAATGCAGGGATAAAACAGCTACAAAACACCTTGAAAACACTTGTGTTCCTGATGTCACACGACAGCTGTAAAGAGCCACCCTGACCCTTTGTGTGAATAAGCAATTCATACCAGGAATGTGCCAACCAATTATTTTTTAAAGGTTTATTTCATTGTTTTTTTCTTATTTTATTTTTTATTATGAATAAAGTAACATTTTCTATCTGTGTATATCCTATTTCAAGGTCGCTTACACCTCACAGCCCCTCCAGTCACTCTTTCTTCTCCTCATTTCCTTATTTCCTCCCTAACAAGGGCAGGAGGTCCCAAGGTCCCAATAAGGTAAGCTTCCACTCTTGGCAGAACCAGTTTCCTTACCCCAACATCAAGACTGAGTCAGTTGTTCTTCTAGAGGGAGTGGCATCCAAGGTGCCAGTCCAAGGTGTTTCAGAGCCCAAGCTGTTGAGTGGTTGTGGTTTGCAGCTTGGACATGCTTTGTTTTTTGCTTTTTTGTTTACAGTCCACTAATGAGTGAGTCCATCCCCTGCTTATTTTTTTGGGTTTGAGATACCTCACTCAGAAAGATATTCTCCAAATCCATCCATTTGCCTGCAAATTTTAGGATACCATTTTTTCTTACTGCTGAGTAGTACTCCATTGTGCAGATGTACCACAGTTTGTTAATCCATTCTTC
Source organism: Sigmodon hispidus (assembly GCA_004025045.1). NCBI lineage: Eukaryota > Metazoa > Chordata > Mammalia > Rodentia > Cricetidae > Sigmodon > Sigmodon hispidus. Next base: position 39,533 of record PVIH01009295.1, on the reverse strand, counting down.
AGTTGAGGGACATCTAGGCTCTTTCCAGGTTCCTGCTATTATGAATAATGCTGCTATGAACATAGTTGAGCTAATGCCTTTGGAGTGCAAATGTGGATCTTTAGAGTATACACCCACAAGTGATATTACTGGATCCTTGGGTAGATTGATTCCCAGATTTCTGAGAAACTGCCATACTGCATTCCAGAGGGGCTGAACAAGCTTACACTCCCACCAACAATGGAGGAGTGTTCCCCTTGCTCCACAATCTCTCCAGCATAGGCTGTAATCTGTGTCTTTTATCTTAGCCAACCTAACAGGTGTCAGGTGGTATCTCAAAGTTGCTTTGATTTGCATTTCTCTGATGGCTAAAGATGTTGAGCACTTTTTAAAGTGCCTTTCAGCCATTTATAATTCTTCTGCTGAGAATTCCCTTTTTAAAACTGAACCCCATTATTCAAGGTTTAGGGCTCTAGTTTCTTGAATTCTTTATATATGTTAGAGATTAATCCTCTATCACTGGTAGGGTTGGTGAAAATCTTTTCCCATTCTGTAGGCTGTCATTTTGTCCTATTGACAGTGTCCTTGGCTTTACAGAAGCTTCTCAGTTTCAGGAGGTCCTATTATTGATTTATGGATCTTGGTGTCTGTGCCACTGGTGTTATATTTAGGAAGTGGTCGCCTGTGTCAATTCGTAGAAATATATTTCCCACTTTCTTGTCTATCAAGTTCAGAGTGGCTGGGTTTAAGTCGAGGTCTTTGATCCACTTCGATTTGAGTTTTGTGCAGGTGACAGGCTCGAATCTATTTGCATTTTTCTACACACTACCAACCAGCTATGCCAACACCATTTGATACAGATACTATCTTTTTTCCATTGAATATTTTGGGCCTGTTTGTCAAAGATCAGGTGTTCATAGGTTTTTGGGTTAATGCCTAGATCCTCATTCGATTCCATTGATCCACAAGTCTGTTTTTATGCTAGTACCAGGCTGTTTTTAGTATTTTAGCTCTATAGTGTAGCTTGAAGTCTAGGATGGTGATGCCGCCTGTGGTTCTTTTGTTGAGCAAAATTTTTTTGACAATCCTGCCTTTCCTGTTATTCTAAATGTAGTTGAGTATTGTTCTTTCAAGGTCAGTAAAATATTGTGTTAGGATTTTGATGTGCAGTGTATTGACTCTGTAGATAGCTTTTGGTAGGATTGCCATTTTTACTATGCTGATCCTACCTATCCAGGAGCATGGGAGATTTTTCCATTTTCTGATATCCTCTTCAATTTCTTTCTTCAGAGATTTAAAGTTTTTGTCAAACACATCTGATACTTTTTGATTATAGTTACAATGAAGTATTTAATGCTATTTGCAGCTATTATGAAGGGTGATGTAGCCCTTAGTTCTTTTTCAGACATTATGTTGTTCTTGTTTTTATTTTAATATCAATGCTCACACTTTTTCAGTTCTTTTATCTTTAGAGTATAGAAGGGCTCCTGATTTCTTTGAGTTAATCTTGTATCCTACTACATTGCTGAAGGTGTTTGTCAGCTGTAGAAGTTCTCTTGTAGAAGTTTTTGGGTCACTTACATATACAATCATGTCATCTGCAAATAGAGATAGTTTGACTTCTTCTTTTCCAATTTGTATCCCCTTAATCTCCTTTCATTTTCTTATTGCTTTAGCTAAAACTTTGAGAACCATGATGAATAGATAAGAGGAGAGTGGATAGCCTTGTGTAGTCTCTAATTTTAGTGGGGTTGCTTTGAGTTTTTCTCCATTAAGTTTGATGTTAGCTGTTGGCTTCTTGTAAATTGCCTTCATTATATTTAGATATTTTCCCTGTATTCCTCATCATTCCAGGACTTTTTTCAAAAAAGAGTGTTGGATATTGTCAAAGGCTTTTTCAGCATCTAAGGATATGATCATGTGGATTTTTTTTCTTCAGTTTGTTTCTATTATGGATGACATTTATGGTTTTTCTTATGTTGAACCATCTCCTCATTTCAGGGATGAAGCCTACTTGATCATGGTGGATGATATTTTTTATATGTTGTTTGTACTGTTGGTCAGAATTTTGTTGAGAATTATAGGATCAATATTCATGAGGGAAATTGGTCTGTAGTTCCCTTCTTTGTTGTGTTTTTGAGTGGCTTGGGTATTAGGGTAATTGTGGCCCCATAGAAAGAATTTGGCAATATTCCATCATTTTCTATTGTGTGAAATAGTTTGAGGAGTAATAGTAACTCCTCCTTGAATGTCTGGTAGAATTCTGTACTGAAACCATCTGGACCTGGGCCTTTTTTACTTGGGAGGCTTTTAATGACAGCTTCAATTTCCTTTAGGGTTATATGTCTGTTTAGGTAATTAAACTGGTCTTCAGAAAGTAAATACATACAAGATCCACCAAAAATAGCAGGAAACATCAATCAGTGGTCACTAATATCCCTTAATATCAATAGACTCAACTCACCTATAAAAAGATGCACACTAACAAGATGGATACAAAAACAGAAGCCATCCTTCTGTTGCATACAAGAAACATACCTCAACCACAAATACAAACACAGGCTCAGAGTAAAGGGTTGGGAAAAGGTTTTCCAGTCAAATGTCCCTAAGAAACAAGCTGGGGTTGCCATCCTAATATCTAACAGAGTAGACTGTAAGCTAAAAGCAATTAAAAGGGACCAAGATGGACATTACTTATTCATCACAGGAAAAATAGGTCAAGAAGAGATTTCAATCCTGAATATTTATGCCCTTAATATAAGGGCATCTACCTATATAAAAGAAACACTGCTAAAGCTCAAATCCCACATCAGTTCTCACACCCTAATAGGGGAAGACTTCAATACCCCATTTTTACCCCTGGATAGGTCAACCAGACAGACACTCAGCAGACAAATAAGGAGTCTAACAGAGGTTATGATGCAAATGGATTTAACAGATATTTACAGAAGCTTCCACCCAAATACAAAGGAATATACATATTTCTCAGCACTACATGGAACTATCTCTAAAATTGACCACATAGTTGATCATAAAGCAAATATGAATAGATACAAAAAATGAAAATAATTCCTTGTATCATATCAGACCACCGGGGCCTAATGTTAGAGTTCAACAACATCAAAAACTTACCAACTCATGGAAACTAAATATCACTCAGCTGAACCACCTCTGGGTCAAGGAAGAAATTAAGAAAGAAATCTAAGTCTTCCTAGGATTTAATAAAAATGAATCCACAATGTACCCAAACTTATGGGACACAATGAAAGCAGTCTTAAGAGGAAAATTCATAGCACTAGATGCCTATATGAAATGCCTAGAGAAATCCCACACTGGAGAACTAACAGCACAGCTGAAAGCCTTAAAACAATTAAAAGCAAACACCTAGAAGGAGTAGAGGGCAGAAAATAATCAAACTTAGAGCTGAAATCAATGCAATTTAAACAAAAAGAATAATACAAAGAATCAACGATTCAAAGAGTTGGTTCTTTGAGAAATTCAATAAGATAGATAAGCCCTTATCCAAACTAATCAAAAAGCAGACAGAGAGTATCCAAATCAACAAAATCAGAAATGAAATGTGGGACATAACAACAGTCCCGTCAAGAAATCCAGAGAATTATCAGATCATACTTTGAAAATCTGTATTCCACAAAAATGGAAAACCTAGAAGAAATGGATAACTTTTTGGACAGGTACCATTTACCAAAATTTGTTTTATTTTTAAATATCTCTGTGTGTGCTTTACTTCATAATGCCCTGCTTTCATGACTTGCAAAGGAAGAGAACAAAAGAGGACTCCAGGTCCTTTATTTATTTTTAAATAAAATTATATGGGGTCCATATCTTTTTTAAATTTTTTTGGGGGGTCCATATATTAAACATACCTTGTTTTATTACACCATGTATTATTAATCTAACCCACATGATAAACTTCAGCAAATCTAGACCTGATCCAGCCTCCTTATAGGCCCCAAAGCCACTCACTGGGAGTCTGGTCTTCTCCTGACCACCTTCCATGACAAAATCCTAAGGTTCCTACATGGCATATCCCAAGAGGCAGCCTGCTGATAATGTGATCTTTTTTTTTCATAAGAGTTGTTCTTGGTGGTCCAAAATAGAGAACATTATTCCTGTATTTGTTGGTCATTTTTGCTGCTTCTTATAGAAAGCATTCAGATAGTTTTCTTGTATGTGGATTTATGTGTTCAGGGTTGCTCTTTGCAGCTGCTATGTTACAAGGTGACATCCAGAGAAGCACTGTTTTCAGGTGGCTCTGTCTGTAGCTGTTTTATCCCTGCCCTTCCCCAGCACAGATATCATGAGTATCCAGAGTATGACTGACTCAGGCTGGATAGGATCTTCCTCTTGCGATCACACTATGTCCTGAGTTGTTTGTCCTCTGCTTTGTGCTTGTACATTCCCATTGCTTTAGTTCCTACATCATAGCTTTTAACACATTTTTACATTTTTGGTAAAGGAATATGAATAAAAGAATATGAACATGAATGAAAGGAATATGAATCTAGTTTTTGTCTGAGGCTACATTTTCCTCAATATGTTCTGACTGAAGCTGCATTGGTTTATATTTAGATTCTCTACTTTATCCCAATGATCTATATCTGGGTTTGTGTCAATACTGTTTTTATGCTAGTATAATTTGAAATTAGGTAACTAGGTACTTGGATTTTAGCTCAGTAAAGCTCAACATTGCTTTGACTGTGGGTTGGTTTTTTTTAATCTCCATATAAATTTTAGAATATTTTATAGCTCCATAAATAATCTTAAATTGGTCTCCAACTAATAAGCTTCTGGCCTCAGCTTCCTGAGTGCTAGAATAACAGGTATTCCTCCCACATCTGGCTATGGGAGGTTCACTGGATGGAGAGAGTGACTTTGACAGTGACACTGACCCTGCTGCACCATGAACTTGGAGAAGATTTCCTGTCTCCTGAGGTTTCATCATAGAGATCTTATACTTCCTCAGTTAGGTTGACTTAGATTTATTATTCAATCTAAGTTTCACATGGCTTACTGCTCTCTCTGAAACCAGGAGAAATGATGTGTTGAAAGGAATACATGTGTTCCATGCTGACCCTGTAGAAAACAGAGGAAGATGTTTTGTCTCATAGCTACACATTTGTTTCCTCAAGGGGTGTAAAGGACTTTTATAAGACACAAATTATTATAGTTAGACACTAGGCAGGCAATCTCCCTGTCCCTCATTTATATGCTTTTCTTTCTAGAATGTAATTTTCTCCTCTTCAACGGTAAATTAGTCTGCCTCACAACTCTAATCTCAGCACTCTGAGGCTGAGGGAGAAGGATTGTTGTGAGTTCAAGGGCAAAATGAGTGACTAAGATCTTGTTGTAAGAAACAATACAAAACAAGAAGTTCAAGACCTCAGATGTGGACTTAATCTTAGGCCCAAAGTTAACCTCTAAGTCCCACCTGCCCAATGACCAGGTAACTTCCTGGAATTCTAGGAGTTGTAGTTCTTGAAAACAATAGCAAAGTCTCATGGGAAAGTACAATGGCTTATGGGGTTTTTTTTTATCCAGATAGGCCCCACTAATACCTGTCTCTGGGTCACACAGCTGGAAAGAATCCAGGTGGTGGTCTTGGCCAAATTTCATCTTGGTTGGTATTTAAAATTTTAATTAAAGCTGCTTAAATTAGACCAAAATAGCTGAAGTATTTTTTTTCTGTCCAATTTTACAATCAACATATGGAGCTTCCCATCAAGATAGTTCTACCCAAGTTCTGAAACTAAGGTTTTCACCTTGGCTCCAGGAGATCTCCCTCTCTCCCTCCCTCCCTCCCTCCCTCCCTCCCTCTCTCTCTCTCTCTCTCTCTCTCTCTCTCTCTCTCTCTCTCTCTCTCTTTCTCTCTCTTTCTCTCTCTCTGACACACACACACACACACACCACAACATACCCCAAGGAGAACAGTCCATTTTGGAAAATAGCAGGTATTAGGACCTCAATAATTCCCATGAAAGACCTCCAGCCAGGGTGCAATCAGCAGAGCTTTTACTATCTTGAGAGTAAAGGTACTAGTATCCTGGGCCACACAATCCAACAAATAGGCAAAATGACAACCCTGAGAGAAGCTTGAAGACTCTTTTTTAAAACAACTACAAGAATTTTAAAAGCAGTGTGAACATTCTACTTAGGATTGCCTTTTGCAAGAAGAAAGCACTTTAGTACATTTTTACATTTTTAATTGGTTAGGGCTTGCAGGTGTGGACTAAGGCTATAGCTATTCTGTTCTTGGGCAAGTCTGAATAATTTCCAGGCTCTGTTCTTACTTGGCTATTACCTGTAGGGGAGGAAAAGAAGTTGGCCCAGGCATACTTGTCATTCTCCTTGTCCAGTGTCAGCAGCCTTGGTGATTGTTGCCCTTTGTTTCTGATCTGAGGCCTAGTTCTTTTTTTTTTTTTTTTTTTTTTTTTTTTTTTTTTTTTTTTTTTTTTTTTTTAAAAAAAAAAACTTTATTTATTTATTTGTCTCAGTGTTTGCCTAGAACTGGAACTACAGACAGTTGTTAGCTGCCATGTGGGTGCTGGGAATCGAACCCGGGTCCTCTGGAAGAGCAGAGGGTGCTCTTAACCACTGAGCCATCTCTCCAGACCCCATGAGGCCTAGTTCTTAAGTAGATTATAAGGGGCCTGTCCTGACAGTTCCCTGGCCCTCTCACAAGCATTTTTATGCAGGTCTTCTTTTTGTTTTTGGTAAGTCATAGAAATATTTAAGAACATTATGTCTTTTTCCCCCCCTGGTTTTAGAACCTAGTTTTGTGGTATCCTGCTAAGGACAAAGGGGATTTGGTGAGACCCCAAAAATCTATCATCCATGGCACAGGGAGATGTCCTATAGACCTCTGGTTACTTCTGGATTTATTTCTGGTTAATTGAGAGTTGAGCTAGAGCCACTACTTTTTTCTAACTAAACCTTTGATTTCACATCATGATGACAATGGAGATCAAGTCACACTGGAAGTGGCCCAACACCTTGGTGCTGTCAGCAGGGTCCCAATGCATAAGCTGCACAATAAAGTCAAAGGCAGAGCATTTGGGGCACAACTTACAGTTTGGAAAGGCCTAATGTGGGAATGTCAGGGGGTCAGAACTTGAAGAATGAAGAAATTAGAACAGCCTTCTATCCATTATGGTAGTTCTGGAGACTGTGGGCTGGGTCCAGTGTGATTTAGGGGCTGAGGAAACCTGGGTTAGCTCAGTGTGACGGCTACATAGGGTCTGAGTTGTACAGGAAAAACTGATGCACTCTAACTGTTGTTATAATAAGTTTTTTGGCCTGTTTGGGCCTAGAGGTTTTATAACTGGACCCGCAGGGGAGGTTTAGAACCTGGTTCGTGGCGCGGCTTTTGTCCTCCAGAGAAGTGAATCACACACTTATATACTTTATACTGTTTGACCCATAGCTTAAGCACATCACTAGCTAGCTCTTTCATCTTAATTCAACCCATTTCCATTAATCTACCCACCACGTGGCTAGGCCCGTGGCTCACCTGTGTTCCTTACATGCTTCTTCTTCGGGGGAAAGATGGAGACTGACTAACTCCACCCTTTCCTACTTGCCTGCCCTCTGATTCTCCACCCACTTCTACGATGCTGTACATAGGCCAAATCAGTTACTTTATTTACATTATACAAAGAACATTTCCACCACAAACTGTTAGATGTTGTTGTTCCATGTTTCCTTTTGTTGGCTCTTAGTTTTTCTGGTGTTTATTTCTTGTCTTTGTGTATTATGACTTGGAGTGTCAAATGTGGAGACTTCAGACAATGTGGAGCCTCAGGTCTCACATCCCATTGCCACTGATGCAGCCACACCTGTAAGTTTTGTTACATACTGGAAGTCACACAAAATTGTCTCAGGTTCAATTAGATATATAAATCTATGTGACAACTGCATGGTTGTTTCTGACTGGTCTTGACTGTGTGAATGTACTGTGTCCTATGTCTTTTTTGTGCCCATTTTACAACCTCTACCCACAAGAGTCCACATTTGATGCAAACACAAAGGGGTTTATTGGTTACAAGCCTAGGCTTGGGCCAAATCTCAGGACTCTGATGCAGCAGGTGGATATCATTGCCCCACACACACACAGAGGAGGATTTTTAAAGGAAAAGCAAGGAGTTCAGGTCTAAGGGAATTTGAAGAATTTCCATCTGCAGCTTCAAGGACATTTGGAGCCCCACAGTTATTGTTTACTAAAACTTTCTATACACTGGTGCATCTGGGTGAGGTCACCCTGATCAGGACCCTGAGCTATTCTGAGTCATTTGTGGTTATTTTAAAAACTCTATGAAACTGAGTAGAGCTAAGTTTAGCCCTTGGCCAAGTTCTTCAAAATGGAGTTTGTTCTGTTCTCGTCATTCTCCCCTCTTTCTTGGATCTTTGAGAGTCCACTCCTGGGTCTCCATGTTTGAACTCTAGCCATGATCTTTGACCTGGTAATAGGATTTTCTCAAAACATTTGTTGCTACTGGCTGGTAACTGGACCTAGCAACTACCAATTGAACAGTTTTAAGTCTTTCTTTCTTTTCTTTTTTTTTTTTTTAAGAAAAGCTTTATATTTTATTTAAATTTTTGTAACTTTACATACCAATCACAGTTTCCTTTCCTCCCCTCCTCCTACTAGGTCCCAGCTTCTCCCCACCCTACCCCTCATCCACTTCTCAGAGATGGTAAGGACTCCCACAGGGAGTCAATATAGCCTGCATACCATGTTGAGGCAGGACTAAACCTATCCACCATATGAAGGCTGAGCAAGGTATCCCTGTATAGGGAATGTGTTCCAAAAAACCAGTTCATGCTCTAGAGATAAGTCCTGTTCCCACTGCCAGAAGCCCCACAATCTGCCTGAGCCACACACTGTCTACCACCGGTTTCCAACTGTCAGTCCAGAGCCAATGAGCTTCCAGTAACTCAGCCATTAAAGGCTAGGCTCACAACTAAAAATATAACTCTTTCTTTTACGTGTATGGGGACTCTCAATTATATCTGGATCATAAGAAGAATAAAAGTGGCAGAGGTCCACAGGAATATTGGGGAATCATGTACCAGATGTGGCCACCTTTGACACACGAGCTAGGATTTCTCTGCTCTCAAGATTTTTGAGTTGTCAATTAAAATTTGGGTGGGGTACATGTGGGGTTCCTAATGAACATCCCACAGGTACAGTTCTTACAGTCACTCAGGTTGTCAAGATTTTTGTGGCTTGGAGCACTGAACCCAGAGCTTGAGTAGATTGTCTGGGTTATAGGCAACTTCTCATCTGTGTATTCTATAGTCTGCAAGCCTGGCATAGGTATAGTGAATCCAGGCAGCTATACTGTCAACCTTGATGGCCATGAGTGTAGTAAGCAAAATGTTAAAGGGTCTCTTCCACCTGGGCTCTATCATTCCTTGGCAATGCCTTTTAACATAGACCCAGTTGCCTGTCTGGAACCTGTGGGGTTTGGGAGGGACACCACACTCATAAAGGGCTCTAGCTTTAGGCCACACATGATTTTGTGTCCATTGGATTCCCTGTATGGCATCAAGGAGATCCTGGCCATCCAGATCTGCCAAAAGAACTGTCTGTAAACAGGAACAACAGGGGGTGGGGTACCAAACATAATCTTAAAATGTGTCAACCTTACCTAGTAGAGTTTCTATCTCCAAACAGAACAAAGGAAAGAAGGGTCACCCAATCTATACCAGTCTCTAGGGCTAATATGGTAAGGGTCTCTTTTAGAATTCTATTTATGTTTTCTAGTGGTTCTCAACTCTGAGGTCTAGGAGCACAATGTCCAATCACTCCCCAGAACAGTGGCTAAATTCTGACTTACCCAGGATACAAAAGCTGGTCCAATGTCTGACCCTATCATAGCAGGAAATTTGTACCTTGGCCATATACCAGTCCACGAGAAGTTTCTTAGTCACCAAGTGCACTTTTCCTGCTTGTGGGGAATTCCTCTGTTCTTCTATATGCATAACAACTATACTTGCCAGGCTTTATTTCTATAAAGTCTACCTTCCACTAGAATCTGGGTTTCTTCCCTGTAAGTCTTGCAATAAAATTCTTTAGTCAGTGGACAGGCTTTGCATTTGGAAACTATGTTTATCACCTTTTGATGCCCATTTTTTTTAATCTCTACTTTAGAATATCTCACTAGGCCTTGCATTCTGTGAGTCCCCATGTGAGAGGAATGATGGATCTTTAGAAGCAACGTTTGCCCCAGGTGTTCAGGTAGAATTACCTTGCAGTCTAATGACCAACATAATACCTCCAATCATTGTAACATAGGAGGGTCTTTATCTGGGCAACATCCTCTTGGGTGTACTTGGGAGTCTCAGACTGGACTGAATGTCCTGGGTCTACTAGAACAGGAGTCAGAATCAAGCTGGTTTGTACCACGATCTCCTGAGGGGTTTTGTCTATCAAATTACTGCCCTCTGAGCATTGGTGCCACTAGGCTTCTGTTTGGCTCAACTCACTTCCTCTAAAGTAATGACTGCAAAGATGGACCTTTGTCCATCCTGTGCAAAGCTGCTTCTGTCCATGTACCACATGACTTCTGCATTGGACAGACAAGTGTCGTTCAAATCAGGCCAGTTGCTGTGTGCTTGCATCAAGATTTACTCTTCTTGGTTTCTAAGAGCATGGGGTACTGGCAGACTTTGAATCTGCTCCTGGCTTAATTTCCACATACACAGGGGGAATGATGCACTGCGATTCCCATCCCCGGATTGGTCCAGGCTGAGGGTAACTCCTGGAGCCATTTCTCCGATTGTGCACCAAGTTTGGGGGTACTTAATGCAGCCTGTATTCCTCAGCCAGGTTACTAGTCATCAGTATATTGATAGGACTTCTATCTGTGTTGAGCAACTTAACTCTTTCAACAGAAAAATGTATCTTTTTTTCATTTTAGTCAGCAAGTCATAGTTCAACAAGGGATGTGTACATTCTGGAATTACCAAAAATGAGGGGGTTACCTGGCCTGCTCCCAAGTCCATAAATAGGGTTTAACCCCTGTGGCCTCTTGGACCCATGTCTTTCTATCTGCCACAGGACCATTGGCCTTTAATAACACTGAACTTTAAAATGGAGTTCTTTTTAAAAATGGAGTTTATCCTGTTCTCTTTACCTTGACTATTGATTAATGACTTATTAGGTACAGTTCAAAGTCTATAACAAAAAGTTAACTTAAAATTTGTAACTTGGGGTTAGACCTATTCTAGGAAACAACAGGTTGGTCACCACCATTTTAACTGAGGGCAGACACATGTGTGGTGACCATTTTGACTAGGACTGAAAAATGCTTCTCCACCATCTTTACTGAGGGCAGTGGCCTTTGTGATATGAGCCAATCAAAGAGATAACGGATCTCAAAAGATACTTTTAAATTGGAATACAACTTTTATATAATTCATGTCTTGTCTTAAGAACCAGATTTATAAAAGATAGGATTTAAAGCATTGCTTGTTTAATGAGGTATTAAAGCTATACCTCCATACTTTCATGTACAAAACATGTCTTGCTATCTCCAAACTTTGCAACGTATAAATAATACACTTGGTATTGATTTTAGAGACTGGATTATTAACACTTTTGGAACATGGTTTTGCCTTATGCAAATTATGGTTATGCTCTGTTTCTTCATTTTTGAAATAAAAATTGTACTTTACTTTGATATTACCAAAATACATAGTTAAGACATTTTAAACTTCTTTTAAAAAATATTTAGAGTTTTACAAAAAATTTAAAGACTCATTTTTTAAAAAAATAGCTTTTATAAGTGTTCAAAATTTATAAGATTGGAATATCTTAAGTTTTAATATAGTTTATGGAAGACTTTGATAATATATGATTGTTATAAATAAAACATAAGAAATTAAAAATTAAGACAACAGCTAAACACCAGAGACTGAGGTTTTTCTATCTTATGATACAGTAAGAAATTGACCTAAACAAAGAACTTGAAAACACTGCCTTAGACAGTATTGTCCTTACTTAAGGTCTGTTCACGCTAACAGTGATTGATTTAAAGTTATATGCCTAACCTTATGTTGAGCTGTCCTTACTTTTGTAAGCTGAGTCATGCTGAGAATGATTATGTTCTACAATGGTACACTATGTAAGGATCAGGAAAGTTCTCAATCTCTTTGTGGACTGTTTATACATCTTACCTTGATACTATAAAACTCTGAAATCAGTAGTTGTTCTTATTACTATAAACTGGTAAAAATCATTAAGCCCTAAAAAGTTTAAAACTATACTGTTGATAATGGCACTCAAACTGTCAGAGAGTTGCTGAATATTTTAAGATATTTGATATTTAAATTTATACAACAGGCAGACTTCCAGATCCTAGCAGTGACCCCCAAAGTTTCCAAGAAGACAATGGACATAACAATGGATGTCTCCACTTGCACTGCAGAAATGCTAACCACTGGGGAAATACTGCCCCAACTCCTTACCTACAGCCAAAGCTTGATCAATACTCTACACAAGCAGGATGCTGGAGAGTTGACTGCCTCACTTTGCCTAGACAAGGTAAAGTCAGTGCCTCCCTTCCTGCTCCACAGAAAAACCTCTCATCTTCTAGGCCTGGCAGTCAAGGCTTCTGTCCTGTTACTCCTGCAAAAAAATGTTGTGAAAACTGTGGAAGCCTGGGATACATGTCTAGGTAAAGAACTATGGACTAGTCTCTGTTATACAGGTGTGTCTTTCTCAGATTTCTGACACTGACAACTGTGTTATCTGCAGCCTTGCCATCTACACAACAGCACACAATCAGCTCCTTCCTCTAGGGCTACAGCTACTTTCTTTAGTTCATGAATAAGTTAAAGTTAAATATTTCTTTTATAGAAAAGGTGCAGACAAGTTTGCCTTGTTCACAGGCTTCATATTAAAAAATTGGTTTCAGGTGTAGCTTTTACTAAAAAAAAAATGTTTTACAATAACCATCCTCTATTAATTACTTAGGTCTCTGGAAAATATTTAAAGACTTTGTAAGGTCTAAGTTATGATCTTATAAGAAAATGTTTCAAGGTTATAAGAGTCTGAGGTTGTGAAAAGAGTTTAAAGGGTCTCAAATATGGGTTAAGATATTTAAAAACAAACTATAAGGGTATATTGTTACACTGAGATTTCAAGGGCTCAAAGTTTTAACATCAACAAATAGGGCTCTGATGGACCAGTAAAATACTGACTACTTACTATTCAATACTTAGATTCAATCACAATCTCAGAATTTTAAATTTCCCTCAGCTGTCTTCTACATATAGACTTAACAGTGCTTTTCATTTGGCTAAAATACATATCCAATATGTCTAAACATAAAAAAGGCCATGAATTTTAGCCCAAGTCCATAACCTTTGCTATGAAACCAAGAGGTAAATCTATTCTGTTTTACATGTAGGTGCCTGTAAACTGCTTTTTTTCTACAATATGGATTTCAGTACAATGTTAATGCTAATATATCTAATACATTTATCTCCTTTGCTAACTAAACTTCTAGTAAGCTTCAAAGAATCAAGAAACCATAAGCTTTGGATACATCTTTCACAAGTCACAAAGACTCCAAATGAATACACTCCAAGTTTCCCTCTACTCCTGAGGATGTCTCTCTCTCTCTCTCTCTCTCTCTCTCTCTCTCTCTCTCTCTCTCTCTCTCTCTCCTCTCTCTCTTGATAGATAGATAGATAGATAGATAGATAGATAGATAGATAGATAGATATAGATAGATACATAGATAAAGGTAGAGATATATAGATATATCTGTCTTTTGCCTTTTTCTTCCCCATAGGTGGGAATATGGGCCTAAAAGTTCCAAATGTAATAATGTCTCTAACTTTCTCAATTATAACTTCTGCCTCCCAGTATCTACTTTTCTTTCAGCTGATTTCCAGTTGGCTGACTGACATTATCCAGGGAATAGTAGCTGAAAAAGACTCTAAGCCCTGGACTTATCAAAGCCGATATGGACTAGTCCAGCCAATTGATAGCATATTATGTTCTTAACCTGGATCAGCAAATCAGATTCTTCTGATAAATGCCTGCCTTGCCCTTTTTTGTTTGTGTTTGTTTGTTTTACTAGATTTTCAGCCTTTGGGGGCCCTGACAACAAATGCCCCAGTTTAGTTGAAAATACCTACAGAAGAGTGTACATTATCCCAACCTCCATAACAGGCTGAAAATTGCAGAGTCAAAAAACAAAAACAAAATCCTCCCAGACATAGGGGACAAAGTGACTACCTAAAATGCTAATTGATGTGAAAAAATGGACTCAGATTTATCAACAGATAGAGTCATTAGCTAAAATGTTTCTATAATATCATAGGATACTTGACCTGCTTCATGCAGAACAAACTATTATTATACAGCATAGTGTTTTGTTTTTTTCGCTTTCTATTAATTACTGAGGTTCTTATATCATTGATACAATAACTAAATGATAATTCCTCTTTGGGTGCCATTAAACTAATAGTTATTAAATTCAACTATAAACTGGTACCATTCATAGAGTCAGGGATTTAATCCAGGGTACAATTCAACAGGAAATGTTAGACCTGAAGTTAACCTCTAAGACCTACCTGTCCAAAAACCAGGTAACTTCCTGGGATTCTAACAGATGTAGTTTTGAAAAATAACACCTGTTCAAGGACAATGTAACATTCTTGGATTCTGGATGTTGTAGCTCTTGACAAATAATAACAAAGATTCATTGGAAATTATGGTGTAGTGTAAAAGGACTATCCAAAAACAACATATCCTGACCCTGAAACTAGAGCCAAAGTTTAAAAGAGCCAACCAGAGAAGCATCCTGGCCCTGACATCACATCCAAAGAAACACACTTGGAGTCTGAAATCAGAGCTGAAGGAATACATCCTGATGCTGAGACTACAGCCAACACACTGGCCCTGAAACCACAGCCAAAGGGTTCCAAGGGGCCAGTTAAGGAAACACACTTGGGCCTTGAAGCTGGAGCCAAAAGAATACACTAGACCCCTGACCAACTGAGCATGAAAACCAACAAATCCCTGAGTAGGAAATCCAGCCATCTCCTCTGAGCTTCTCCAAGCTCAGGTACTAACACCCTACCAATTCTCACCCTGAAAATCCTCACCATGCGACAACTCGCCACTCAACCATCCTATATGAGGCCTGTACTGTTCAGTTGGGAACTGCCATTTATACCCACCATGGCAGAGGCAGCCAGTCTCCTGGATTTCCCCATCTCAATAAATCTCTTGAATGAGGTTTATGGAAAAACATTTCCCAAGCATGGAGAGGAGAAGAGGAGTAAGAACTCTCTCTCTGGTGCAGAAGGAGAACTGCTACATTTTTGTAGGAGGAACAGGCTTAGCAGAGGGAAACAGAGAAGTAACAGTTCTCCCAGTGGAGTAAACTGCTACATTCCTGCAAGAAAACCATCCCCCACCAGAATAGAGCTATAGGAATTGCCTGATTTCCAATGACCAGTATACATTTCCCTTTAGAGCTATAGGTAGAGTCTGTGTTCTGATGGTCAAGATACCTTTCCCTTCCTAGCTGTAACACATACAGGTATAGCCTGGCTTTGGATGATAAGAATATCTTTCCCTTTACAGCTGTAATGCCTATAGGTATCACCTAGCTTCTGAGGACTAGGATATCATTCCCTCCAGAGCTGTAACATGTACATGGTGTTCTAAGGCTTTTGTCCATATAAACAGTGCCAACACATGTCTCCAGGCCACACAGTTAAAAAGTTTCCAGTTGGTGAACTTGACCAAATTTCATCATGGTCAATATTTAATATTTTATAAAAGCTTGCTTGAATTTGGTCAAAATGGTGGAAATGGTTTTTCTGGCAAATTTCAGAATTAACACTTATTCTGATGGCTCTTGCAATTTCACTTTAAGCAAACACACTAATGTTCCCTGTAGGCAACTCAATTCATTGGAGATGAAGACAGAAGACATTTTATATAACCCATACTTTAGAATTTAGAATAGTGAAAAGGAAGGATGAGTCAAAAAAATATAGGAGGGAGAATTTCAGGAAAGATTTAGAGGAAAAGAAAACACCTTATCATGTTCTGTTACACTTTTGGTTTTTGACTGGCAAGTTTTTGTTTTATTTTAATGTAAATAAAATTGTGAATGACATTGTTTTCTTTCTTAGTACTATAAAATGTTGATGCTATGTGCTGATTATATGGTCTGTGTCTTTCTGAAATCATCATATCATCAAGTGTATTCTAGTATAGTCTATGTGGTCATTTAAGTAGGGGTTGTCATCTGCAAATAAAAACATCTGTATTTCTTCTTTAGTTCATTTCTGTGTCTTTCTCTTGCATTATTCCCTGGGTAAGATGCCAAGCAATAGAAGGGAAAAGGACAATGCAAGGCACTAATGGTAGTTATGAGAGAAACACAAGGTATATATGTGTGAAAATGCCACAGTGGAAAGTATTGTTTGTTATAATATGTGAACATGGATAATAATAAAGCAAATTAATTCCTGAACGCCTTTGTGAATTCTGCTATGAACAGAGCTAAATTTGCTTCCACTGTTACATGGTTTAGCTCTAGGTCAAGATTCTTATTGGCATTAAGAGAAAATAAAATTTATATATGAATATGTATATGCAAATGGAAATGTTAACTAAGAATTTGGGCTAACACTGGAGAGAGTTATTTCAGTCTGTGTATATATTGTCCCATAGTAGTTATAAACTTTACAAAAATTATGCAACAAAGGTTAGAAAATAGGCATACATATGTTTCTCATGGTCTTAGTCTAATGATCTTTTCAAACTTGAGATAAACCTTTCTCCTAATACTAGACCTCAGTTCTTTGGAAGTTAACCACATCCACTTCCAGTATAATAGTTTTAGTAGAAATCTGAGTCTTTGGGAGATAATTTTAATATATTTAGTTATGTGGTTCATTAAACAATCATAGAATCAGTTTTGGTTTTCAATATGTATCTGGAAATGTTGGGCTGTAAGCATCTAATATACAATTAGAGGGAAGAAACAAGAAATGCTAGTATCTTCATTGAAAGATATAATGGGATATCGGGCAAATAAGAGGTGCTATATATATTGAAATGTGATTAAATATGAAAAGCGTCTAATATGTTAAATAAGCATAACTTCATAAATGTTTGTATATGCCATGTGGCACAGCAGACAGGTAAGAATGACTTGCAGAGTTGGATGACAGAAATGTGATAGAATAAAATAGAAAAGGCTTGGAGGATTTAAGATTCGGGCCATTGGTGTTACTTTAACTATGCTGCAATAGAACATAGGTGATATATATATATATACATATATATATTTGAAAAGATAAATTAGATTTTATTGTATAATTTAAATATATAGCATGAAAAAAATTTTAAAAAGCCTTCAATAAAGTTCTGTGTCAATAAATCTGAACAATAATTACTTTATCCTCCTGAAACATAAGCATATTTGTAAGATTTTCTTTTGCTGATACTTACCATGATTTACTGATTTCTTCAAAAAGGTATTTGCTGGGTCAAGTATTTCTGCCTCACATAAAAGAATGGTTTTGGACCCTGTAAGAGGCACAGTCTTCCTCTGTCTCACTGGGCTTGGCACTGTAGGAAACATCTTAGTTTTTGTGAGTTACATGTGCATGTGCCAAAGCACTGAGAAGAAACCTATACATCTAATTCTTGCTCACTTGGCACTCACAAATATCATAATGCTTCTTTCAAGAGGGATGCTAAAGACAATAGAAGGCTTTAATTTTGGAAATTTCTTAGATGATAACAGTTGTAAACTTTTTGTTTACCTGTCAAGAGTGTCCCGGGGCCTCTCCATCTGCACCAGCAGTCTCCTCACTGTGGTCCAGGCCATCACCATCAGTCCCAGACACTCCAGGTGGCAGAGGCTCAACCTAAAGACCCCCCAGCACATTCTTTCCTCATTGGTCTTCTTTTGGATACTCAATTCCTTGATCAGCATAAACTTAACATATCACATTAAAAATATCAATAGTGTGAACATAACACAAGATAAAAAAAGTGACAACTATTGCTATTATCTGCCAGAAAGCCAAGTTACAAGATGGATTTTTCTCATTCTCATGGTCTTGAGAGATGCTGTGTTTCAGGGTGCCATGGGAGGGGCCAGTGGCTACATGGTATTTCTTCTCCACAAGCACCACCAGCATGTCCTCCACCTTCAGAATTCCAAGCTTCTCTACAGAACTCCCCCTGAGCTGAGAGCTGCTCAGAGTGTCCTCCTTCTGATGCTCTGTTTTCTTTTCTTTTATTGGGCAGATTGTTTTATTTCTTTAGTTTTTATTTTCTTCATAGAGAATTATTCTGAAATACTATATGTTCCACAGTTTCTAACCATTGGTTATGCAGTTATCAGCCCCTTCATACTTATTCAGCGAGATAAACATCTGACTAAATGTTGTCATACTCTGTAAGAGAGATCAGACACTGATAAATATCTACTTATTCTTTTAACGTACTAAAATAGAAAAGTTAACAACTTTCTTTCAGTGAACATAATACCAGGTCTACTAAGATTATTTCAATACATAAGAGTTGATTCTCACTCACAATAGAATGAGTATGATTAGCTAATAATGAGGCTAAAGAATGTTTAAAGCTGCAACTCTTTTTGTCTATCTTGGGTTCCCTTTCATGAAATAGCCAATATTCTCTTGGGCCTATAAAATATCATTCATGATCACCACTTTTGGCAGTAGAAAGGGTCATAGAAGCACACCATCAATACATGATAGAGACAGTATGTAAATATCATGATAAATTATGTTGAAGGATATAATTAATCTATTAATATTAACAATGAAAAATGCATTACATTTAGTTTTGAAAAACAAATCCACAGGTCATCTTGGATCCTCACAGGCCTGCATTGTGCCATTCATCCCAGGTGGGTAAAAGACACCTACAGACCAGCCTGTGCAGGCGGTTTCTTCTCTAGACAGCTAATGAGTTCTGTCCTATGAGTAGATCCCCAAATAACCACACAGACTTACTATTTATGATAAATGCTCATCTAGTAGCTCTAGTTTTCTGGATCTTAGCTCTTATAATTTAAATTAATCTATTTCTATTCATCTATATACTGCCCTGAGACTTGTTTAACTCATCTGTATAGTTCACATTCTGCTTGCTCTGCATCTCATGGTGCCTCCTCTAGTTCCACCCTTCCCTTAACATTCTCTCTGCCTCAAAAATCTTGCCTAGCATTGGCCAATCAGTTTTATTGATAGTTAGAACAACACATCTTTACAGTGTACAAATGGATTATTCCACAGCATTTCTCCTCTTTTGTCTATTTATAAGGGAAAGGTTTTAACTTTAATGCCGTATAATTATATTCAATAGTAACTAATATCAGGTAAGAATTCACAATATCCAATCCGTTTTATTTGATAAATTCAGAAAAATTCTTCATTTTCTATACTATCTTGTTATATTCAAAGTTTTATACCTAATTCACTTTCTATTATAACTTGTATTACCAATCCCAAAATATCCTTTTATGTCTCTCCATCTTATATACTCTATACCTGTTTTGTGAGGTTTTTTTGAATTGGTAACCAGAAAAACTGTAACTATCCAATCTTCAACTCTATCGGAGGCAAGAGAAGGATATGATATTAACCGAGTAAACAGGAAGTACCAATTTGCAACTTCCAAAACTAAGAAATGACAGAAACATCTGATTGCCTAAACAGTCATCACAAATTTCTTTACAATGATGAGGCATTCATCTTCAGCCTGCAGGCCTAGAATATCTGACAGATTTTCTGTGAAACAGGTATTTTTGAAGGACTGTTCCATCTTTTTTTGGCAATGTTTGGCATTCACTAAATTGTGTGTCCTTCTTGTCAAATTTGGAAAGAATACAGTCAGGAGTCAAGGCAAGGGCAGTTTCTTTTCCAGCAGCTAACTGCTGCCACAAAAAACAAACACCATATAGGGTTTCTTTGATTCCTATCATCTTCTCTGAAGTAGATTGGTGCTTGCAGAAGCAGGCATGTCTCATTGTCATGAAAAACATTTAAATTATTAAAACACTATATTCTGTAGATCTCTGAAGTGTTTGAAGACCACTTGTCTATCTGAAATTTGTCTCTGTTTGACGCTGAAAACATACTTAAATGACTACAAGTTTGATTATGATAGGTCACTACTAGCCTGCATTTCTTTCTTTTTCTAAATAGTGTGTAATAATAACTTTCAATGACTAGAATTTTATATTACATTTTTAAATGAGCTGCATAGGTATAATACCTTAAACGAAAGTAGAAAACATATATAGTATGTTCTAACAAAAATAAACTTAAACTTGTATTAATATACAAAACCGATAGCCATGTAAAATATTTAATACTAGTAGTTGCCTTTGAATTAAAGTAGATTCAACTATCTACACTTTTATCTTATCATTTTAATGTGCACCCTTTTATTTTATAAAGAATCCTTAAATCTAACTTTTTGTTAATTTTTTTGCCTTGATAAATAAAAATTTGTAACCAACCCACCTAAATGATGGTAAACATTTAAAGCTCATCTTTTGGAAATATGAGCATTCATTTTGGTAGACTATTTACTGTTATCGAATGGCACTAGAATCTTTGGGGGAATCTTGAAAAAAATCAGGATAGCTAATAATACTTAAGTCTTGGCTGGAGTTATGTGTGAGACTAAATAATCTCAGCCAGTAACCTTAAAGTTGTTCTGGATTTAGAATTCTGGGGAAAATACAACAGAAGCATCCTAAGAAGATGGGGCAACTATGCCATTTGTTTTTAATAGTTTCTTGACCCCTTGTTCTGAAAATACATAAAATTTGAAGGTAACATACATATCTTCATCAATACAAGTATACACTGTGTGTTGCACACAAGTAAGCAAAATATAATTTTTGTTTTATGTTTAAGTAGGTAAAATATACATCATATACATATTTTTCTAGATTTATTTCTTTATGTATATAGCCAGGATTTTCAGGGTATTTTCCTTGATCATAGTTGAACTTCTTTCACCCTGAACAAATTCATAGCTTTTTGTTTTCTGTCAGATAACAAAATTATATCCTCTTCCCCAAAGTAATACATCTTTTGACTTCCATTTAAGTCAAGACACTTTTTAATATAAAGGATGGTTTAATATAGCAGCTCACATGATCCAATGTCTCAGTAGATATTGCTTATTCATCAGCAAAAAACATTTAAAGACAAAACAATAACATATAGAATCCAGACTCGTTGTCTATTTTCTATTTCTCAGTTGTTTATTATTACTTTAGTCTTCTAATAAAAACTTTATTATTTTTAAGCTATCCTTTTCCTATGGTTATTCATATCCTTTATTTTTTTCTACCAAGACTATGTATTTTTTGTTTTTTCTTCTTTTTTTATTATTATGAATAAAGAAGTCACATTTTCTATCCTTGTATGTCCTTATTCAAGGTCCCTTCCCCCTTGTGAATCTCTCTTCTCCACAACTCCTCATCCCCCCAACCACCCCCACCCCCCGGTCAGGCAGCAGGCAGTACCAAGATCCCACTGTCCCAATATTACTTAGTTCAGCCTCCAATCCTGGCAAATACAGTTTTATCCCCTTAACCTCAAGACTGTGACAGGTGTTCCTCTAGGGGGAGTGGGATCCAATGAGTCAGTCCAAGGTGTTTCTGATCCCAAGCTGTTCAGTGGTTGTGGTTTGCAGCTTGGGCATGCTTTGCTTTTTTCTTATTTGTTTGTTTGTTTGTTTGTTTAGAATCCAGTAATGAGTGAGTACATCCCCTGCTTATCTTTCTGGGTTTGTGATACCTCGCTCAGGAGGATATTCTCCAAATCCATCCATTTGCCTGCGAATTTTAGGATATCATTTTTTTCTTACTGCTGATAGTACTCCATTGTGTAAATGTACCACAGTTTGCTAATCCATTCTTCAGTTGAGGGACATCTAGGTTGTTTCCAGGTTCTTGTTATTACAAATAACACTGCTATGAACACAGTTGAGCTAATGCCTTTGGAGTGTGACTATGCATATTTAGGGTATACACCCAAAAGTGGTATTGCTAGATCCTTGGGGAGATTGATTCTCAGTTTTCTGAGAAACCACCATAATGCATTCCAGAGTGGATGAACAAGCTCACACTCCCACCAACAATGAAGGAGTGTTCCCCTTGCTCCACACCCTCTCCAGCATAGGCTGTCATTTGTACCTTTTATCTTAGCCAATCTGACAGGTGCCACGAGGAATCTCCAAGTTGTTTTGATGAGCATTTCTCTGATGTCTAAAGATGATGAGCCCTTTTTCAGGTGCCTTTCAGTCATTTGTAATTCTTCTGCAGAGAATTTCCTTTTTAGATCTGAACTCCAGTTTTTGATTGGGTTATTCAAGGTTTTGGGCTCTAGATTTTTGAGTTCTTTATATATCTTAGAGATCAGTCCTCTATCACTTGTAGGGTTGGTGAAAATCTTTCCAAAATTCTGTAGGCTGGCATTTTGTCCTATTGACAGTGTCATTGGCTTTACAAAAGTTTCTCATCTTCAGAAGATCCCACTTATTGATTGCTGATTTTAGTGTCTGTACCACTAGTGTTATATTTAGAAAGAGGTCGCCTGTGCCGATTCGTAGAAGTGTATTTCCTACTTTCTTTTCTATAAAGTTCAAAGTGGCTAGGTTTATGTTGAGGTCTTTGATCCACTTGGATTTGAGTTTTGTGCAGGGTGACAGGCTTGGATCTATTTGCATTTTTCTACACACTACCATCCAGCTATGCCAACACCATTTGTTAAATATAATATCCGTTTTTCACTGAATATTTTAGGCCTCTTTGTCAAAGATCAGGTATTCATAGTTTTTTGGGTTAATGTCTGGCTCCTCAATTCTATTCCATTGATCCACAAGTCTGTTTTTATGCAAGTACCAGTCTGTTTTTATTACTGTACCTCTATAGTATAACTTGAAGTCAGGAATGGTGTTGTCCCCAGAGGTTCATTTGTTGAGCAAAATTATATTGGAAATCCTGGCTTTTCTGTTATTTCAGATAAAATTGAGTACTGTTCTTTCAAGGTCCACAAAATATTGCATTGGGATTTTGATGTGCAATGCTTTGAATCTGAGGACTGCTTTTGGTACAGTTGCCATTTTTACTATGTTGATCCTACCTATCCAGGAACATGGGAGAGCTTTCCATTTTCTGATATCCTCTTCAATTTCTTTCTTCAGTGATTTAAAATTTTTGTCAAATAGATCTGTTACTTCTTTGATTATAGTCACTCCAAGGTATTTAATACTATTTGCAGCTATTACAAAGGGTAATGTTTCCCTTATTTCTTTTTCATCCCTTCAACCTTTAGTGCATAGAAGGGCTACTGATTTCCTTGAGTTAATCTTGTGTCCTGCTACATTGCTAAAGGTGTTTATCAGCCATTGATGTATCTTGGAAGAATTTTGTGGGTCACTTATGTATACAATCATGTCATCTGCAAATAGTTTCACTTCTTCTTTTCAAATTTGTATCCCCTTAATCTCCTTTTGTTCTCTTATGGCTTTAGCTAAAATGTTGAGAACTATATTGAATAGATAAGGGGAGAGAGGATATCCTTGTCTAGTTCCTGATTTTTGTGGGATTGCTTTGAGTTTTTCTCCATTGAGTTTGATGCTGGCTATCAGCTTCTTGTAAATCACTCCTATTATATTTAGGTATTCTCCATGTATTCCTGATATCTCCATGGCTTTTTATCATAAAGGAGTGTTGGATTTTGCCAAAGCTTTTTCAGCATCTAAGGATATGATCATGTAGTTTTGTTCCTTTAGTGTTTATATGACAGATAATGTTTAGGGTTTTTCATGTTAAACCAGCCCTGCATTTCTGGGATGAAGCCTACTTGGTCATGGTGGATGATGTTTTTTATATATTGCTGTATATGGTTTACTAAAATTTTGTTGAGAATTTTTGCATCAATATTCATGAGGGAAATTGGTCTGTAATTCTCCTTCTTTGTTGTGTCTTTGAATGACTTGGGTATTAGGGTAATTGTGACCTCATAAAAGACCCTTGGCAATATTCTTTCAGTTTCTACTGTGTGAAATAGTTTGAGGAGTAATGGTAGTAATTCTTCTTTGAATGTCTGGTAGAATTCTGCACTGAAACCATCTGGACCAGGGCTTTTATTTTGGGGGAGGCTTTTAATGACAGCTTCAATTTCCTTAAGGGTTATAGGTCTGTTTAGGTAACTAATTTGTTCTTAATTTGTTTTGGTAAATGATACCTGTTCAGAAAGATGTCCATTTCTTCTAGGTTTTCCATTTTTGTAGAACACAGATTTTCAAAATATGTTCTGATAATTCTCTGGATTTCCTGGGGGTCTGTTGTTATGTCCCCCTTTTCATTTCTGATTTTGTTGATTTGGACTCTCTCTCTCTCTCTCTCTCTCTCTCTCTCTCTCTCTCTCTGCTTTTTGATTAGTTTGGATAAGGGCTTATCTGTCTTGTTGACTTTCTCAAAGAACCAACTCTTAGATTCATAGATTCTTTGTATTATTATTTTTGTTTCAATTGTATTGATTTCAGCTCTAAGTTTGATTATTTCCTGCCATCTACTCCTTCTAGGTGAGTTTGCTTATAATTGTTTTAAGGCTTTCAGCTGAGCTGTTAGTTCTCTAGTGTGGGATTTCTCTAGGTTTTTCACATAGGCATCTAGTGTTATAAATTTTCCTCTTATGATTGCTTTAATTGTGTCCCACAATTTTGGGTATGTTGTGGATTCATTTTCTTTAAATTCTAGTTAGACTTTGATTTCTTTCTTTATGTCTTCCTTAACCCAGAGGTGATTCAACTGAGTGATGTTTAGTTTCCATGAGTTGTTAGGCTTTCTATGATTTTTGATGTTGTTGAACTCTACCTTTAGGTCTTGGTGGTCTGATATGTTACAAGAGATTATTTTCATTTTTTTGTATCTGTTTATATTTGCTTTATGACCAATTATGTGGTCAATTTTAGAGAAAGTTCCATGAGGAGCTGAGAAATATGTATGTTCCTTTGTATTTGAGTGGAAGCTTCTGTAGATCTCTATTAAATCCATTTTCATCATAATCTCTGTTAGACACCTTATTTCTCTTTGAGTCTCTGTCTGGTTGACCTATCCAGGGGTGACTGTGGGGTATTGATGTCTCCCACTATTAGGGTGTGAGATTTGATGTGGGATTTGAGCTTTAGCTGTGTTTCTTTTTTTTTTTTTTTTTTAAACTTTATTTATTTATTTATTTGCCTTGGTGTTTGCCTGGAACTGGAACTACAGACAGTTGTTAGCTGCCATGTGGGTGCAGGGAATCGAACCCAGGTCCTCTGGAAGAGCAGAGGGTACTCTTAACCGCTGAGCCATCTCTCCAGCCCCTTAGCTGTGTTTCTTTTACATAGGAAGGTGCCCTTATATTAGGGGCATTAATATTCAGGATTGAAATGTCCTCTTGACCAATTTTTCCTGTGATGAATAAGTAATGACCATCTTGGTCCCTTTTAATTGCTTTTAGTTTAAAATCTACTTTGTTAGATATTAGGATGGCAACCCCCGCTCATTTCTTAGGACCATTTCACTGGAAAATCTTTTCCCAATCCTTTACTCTAAGCCTGTGTCTGTCTTTGTGGTTGAGGTATGTTTCTTGTAGGCAACAGAAGGATGGCTTCTGTTGTATCCATCTTGTTTGTGTGTGTCGTTTTATAGGAGAGTTGAAACCATTGATATTAAGGGATATTATTGACCATTGATTGATATTTCCTGCTATTTTTGGTGGTAACTAGCTTGTATTTCCTTTCTCTAGGGTATTCTTCTGTTAGATTATTGATTGTTTGTGATTTCATGAGTGTATCTGCGATTCTTAAGTTGGAGTTTTCCCTCTAATACTTCTGTAGTGCTGGATTGGTAGATAGGTATCGTTTTATTCTGACTTTGTCATGAAATATCTTGTTCACTCCATCTATGGTGATTGATAATTTTGCAGGATATAGTACTCTAGTTTGGCAGCCATGCTTTTTTAGCATCTGTATAACTTCTGACCAAGCCCTTCTAGCTTTCATCATTTCCATTGAATAGTCAGGTGTTATTCTGATGGGTCTGCCTTCATAGGTTAGTTGGCCCTTTTCTTTTCCAGCTCTTAAAATTTTTTCTTTGTTCTGTATGTTTTGTGGCTTGATTATTATGTGGTGTGCTGACTTTTTTGTGGGGTCATATCTATTTGGTGTTCTGTCATCTTCTTGTACCTTTATACGCATTTCCTTCTTCAAGTTAGCAAAGTTTTCTTCTACGATTTTATTGAATACATTTTCTGTGCCTTTGAGCTAGTATTTTTCTCCTTCTTCTATTTCTATTATTCTCAAGTTAGGTCTTTTCATGGTGTCTCCGATTTCCTGAACATTTTATGTTATGGCATTATGGATTTCAGTATTTTTATTGACTGATATATCTATTTCAGCTACTGAGTCTTTCACTTCAGAGATTCTCTCTTCCATCTCTTGGATTCTGTTGGTTATGCTTGTATCTGTAGTTCCAGCTTTTTTCTTCAAGTTTTCTATTTGCCTCATTTTGTGCCCTTTTATTGCTTCTATTTCAGTTTTTAGTTCCTGGCATGTTTCTTTCACAGATTTGTTCATCTCTTCCAATTTTTTGTTTGTATTTTCTTCTATATCTTTAAGGAAATTTTTCATATCTTCTTTGAGGGCTTCAATGATATTTATAAAGTTATTTTTGGTGTTGCTTCCTTCTGCTTCCTCTTCATTGCTGTGTTCAGGTTTTGTAGTTGTAGAACCACCACTTTCTTCTGGAGTTACCTTGTTGTTCTTTATATTATTATATGTATTTTTGCACTGGCGTCTGCCCATAGCTTCAGTGATTCACCATTAGGTGACTCTTGGTTGGTTGTGGCAAGAGGGCTTGTGTGTCTCCTGTTGCCCCTGAGCAATGGTTAGGGTTAGGGCTATGATTAGGGTTGTCTGCTCAATCTCTGACTCTGCTCTCGGCAGAGGTCTGAATTTCAAGTCCTTAGTCTTTCTCTGCTGATGCAGCTGAGGGCAGTGTCACCGTGTGATGCCCCTCTTTTAGGTGGAGCTGGAGAAGTCCCTAAAGATGCACAGTTGCACTCCAAAGGCATTGGCTCAACCTTGTTCATAGCAGCTTTATTTGTAATAGCAAGAACCTGGAAACAACCTAGATGCCCCTCAATTGAAGAATGGATTAACAAACTGTGGTACATCTACACAATGGAGTACTACTCAGCAGTAAGAAGAAATGATATCCTAAAATTTGCAGGCAAGTGGATAGATTTGGAGAATATCCTCCTGAGCGAGGTATCACAAACCCAGAAAAATAAGCAGGGGATGTACTCACTCATTACTGGACTCTAAACAAACAAACAAACAAGAAAAAAGCAAAGCATGCCTAAGCTGCAAACCACAACCACTGAACAGCTTGGGATCAGAAACACCTTGGACTGACTCCTTGGATCCCACTCCCCCTAGAGGAACACCTGACTCAGTCTTGAGGTTAGGGGGAGAAAACTGGATTTGCCAGGATTGAAGGCTGAATTAAGCAATATTGGGACAGTGGGACCTCGGGACTGCCTGCTGCCTGACAGTGCGGGGGGGGGGGGGAGAGGAGGAGGATAGGAAGTTGTGGAGAAGAGAGAATGACCTGATGTGGTGGGAGGGGGAAGGGACCTTGAATAAGGATACACAAGGATAGAAAGTGTTACTTCTTTGTTCATAATAATAAAAAAGAAAAAAGAAAAATCTATGCTCCACACAAATGGAAAACCCAGAGAAATAAACAGCTCTTGGATAGGCACCATTTGCCAAAATTGAATCAAGATCAGATTAAATACTTAAACAGACCTATAATCCTAAAGGATATTGAAGCTGTCAGTAAAAGCCTCCCAAGTAAAATAAGCCCAGGTCCAGATGATTTCCATGCAGAGCTCTACTAGACATTCAAAGAAGAGCTATTACGATTACTCCTCAAACCACTTCACACCGTAGAAACTGAAGGAATATTGCCAAACTCTTTTTATGAGACCACAATTACTCTAATACTCAAGCCACCTAAAGACACAACAAAGAAAGAGAATTACAGACCAATTTCCCTTATGTATATTGATGCTATAATTCTCAACAAAACTCTGGCAAACCATATACAACAACGTATAAATATATCATCTACCATGATCAAGTAGGCTTATCTCAGAAATGTAGGGATGGTCCAATATACAAAAACCATAAATGTCATCCATCATATAAACAAACTGAAGGAAAAAAAAAAACACATGATCATCTCCTTAGATGCTGAAAAAGCCTTTGACAAAATGTCCTGGAGAGATCAGGAACACAGGTAAAATATCTAAATATAATAAAGGTGATTTACAAGAAGCCGACAGCCAACATCAAACTTAAAGTAGAAAAACTCAAAGCAATTCCACTAAAATCAGGAACTAGACAAGGCTATCCTCTCTTCCCTTATCTATTCAATATGGTACTCAAATATTTAGCTAAAGCAATAAGAGAACAAAAAGAGATTAAAGGGATACAAATTGGAAAAGAAGAAGTGAAACTATCTTTATTTGTAGATGATATGATTTATACATAAGTGACCCACAAAATTCTACCAAGAAACTTCTACTGCTGATAAACACCTTCAGCAATGTAGAAGGGTACAAAATTAACTCAAAGAATCAGGGACCCTCCTATATACTAAAGATAAAAGGGTGAAATAGAAGTAAGGGAAACATCACCCTTTATAATAGCTGCAAATAGTATTAAATACCTTGGAGTAATGATAACCAAAGAAGTGACAGGTCTATTTGACAAAAACTTTAAATCAGTCAAGAAAGTACTTGAAGTGCATAACAGAAAATGGAAAGATCTGTCATGTTCCTGGATAGGTAGGATCAACATAGTAAAAATAGCAATTCTACCAAAAATAATCTATAGATTCAATGCACTTCACATCAAAATCCCAACACAATTTTTTACAGACCTTGAAAGAACATTACTCAATTTCATTTGAAATAACAGGAAAACCAGGATTGCCAAAATAATTTTGCTCAACAAAAGAACCTCAGGAGGGATCCCCAACTTCAAGATATACTATAGAGCTACAGTAATAATAACAGCCTGGTATTGGCATAAAAATAGACTTGTGGATCAATGGAATTGAATTGAAGATCCCAACATAATCCTAAAAACCTATGAACACCTGATCTTTGACAATGAGGCCCAAAATACTCAGTGGAAAAAAAGATAGCATCTTTATCAAATGGTGTTGGCATAGCTGGATGACAGTGTGTACAAAAATGCAAATATTCCCAAGCCTATCACCCTGCACACAACTTAAATCCAAGTATATCAAAGACCTCAGCATAAACCCAGCCACACTTAACCTGATCGAAAAGAAAGAGGGAAATACCCTCAAATCAAAACAACTTTGAAATACCACCTTACACCTTTCAGATTGGCTAAGAAAAAAACACAGATGGCAGCCTATGCTGGAGAGGATAAGGAGCAAGGGGAACACTCCTCCATTGTTGGTGGAAGTGTAAACTTGTTCAGCCACTCTGGAATGCAATATGGCAGTTTCTCAGAAAACTGGGAATCAATCTCCCTAAAGATCCAGTAATACTACTACTTGGCATATACCCTGAAGATTTACATTTGCACTACAAAGGCATTATCTCAACTATGGTCATAGCAGCATTATTCATTATAGCAAGAACCTGGAAACAACCAGATGCCCATCAACTGAAGAATGGATTAACAAACTGTGGTACATGTACACAATGTAGTACTACTCAGCAGTAAGAAAAAATGATATCCTAAAATTTGCAGGCAAATGGATGAATTTGGAGAATATCCTCCTGAGCAAGGTATCACGAACCCAGAAACATAAGCAGGGGATGTACTTACTCATTAATGGACTTTAAACAAAAAGCAAAGCATTCCCAAGCTACAAACCACAACCTCTGAACAGCATGGGATCTGAAGCACCTTGGTGCCCATTCCCTCCAAAGGAACACCTGACCCAGCCTTGATGTTGGGATGAGGAAAGTAGATCTGCCTGGGGTGGATGTTGAACTAAGCCACCTTGGGACCTTGGGACCTCCTTCCCTTGCTGGAGAGTGAATGATGGGGAGGGGCAGAAGGGGGAAGAGAGTCTGATCAAGGGGATACATGAATTAAAAATATGGCTTTATTCATAAAAAAAGACACAGTTGCAAGAAAAACCTATGCTATTTAATTTGGATTAACCTATGATAGAACAATATTTAGTTCTATATTACCTACAATACAATTCATGTAAAAAATAAGAAATAACAGAAAAAATACTTGCCCCATTTGAAAACACCTAAATTAATAACTTCATGTGAAGATAAATTTCATATTTTCCTTGCAATGTTTATGATTATTAATCTATTAACATAAAATTTGTAAATAGACAAAATACCAGCTTCGAAAACATTTTTGTGTCTTTTTTGAGAAGTTGTTTTTTGCCTTGAAATTCCTATGATTACTAGTCTCTGTCTCAGAGACCTAGACTAGATTCTGGCTCTCAATTAAATGATGATTTACCTTTGTTTTTCTTAATCACACTCGAAATATAATTGTGTAGAATGCATAGTTTTGATAATAATTTATTTGATCAAGCCCCTTTGAAAGATTTGTGATGGTTTTATTGATTTCATATATTTAAAAACAAATTAGAATCACTGCAGAGAAACTTACACTTCTGTTTCTCTCTTCCCTTACTGTATATATTTGGGTCGTCAAAGTCTGTATTAAACAGTGATAAAGGTTTCTTCCTTTTAATTTGTTTGTATAGTAGCAAGATAATTTTTTATATATGGATTAGTGCTATATATCATAGTTTAACATGTGTAGTTTGTTTTCTTCATAAAATTGCAATTTGCTTTTAAAAAGGCTATCATATTCATGCAAGTTTTGCAGTTTTCCTGTGGTAGATTTACTCTGACAGCTTATGTAGGGAGCAAGACAAGGGACTTAGTTCTTGAATATGTCATTGGTAATTGATGCCAAAGGATGGTATGTTAATCAATTCTTGAAATGCAATTAGAAAGACATAACTGAGTAAATCATGAAGTCAAAATGATTGGCATGAAAAATTTAAAAATGTCTATATGAATAAACAAAAATAAAACAAAAAATACTGATGTTTCAAGAAGAGTTTGACTTCCTCAAATAAAAATTATTTTGTTTTCCACCAAAAAATTGACCTTAGAAAATGTAGGTTGCACCTGAAAATACAGAGTAAAAATAATTATGAGTGGGATGCATGAGAGCATTGTTGCATGAATAATAAAGGAGAAACTAGGAAGCAGACACTGGACACACTAAGCACTAGAACCCAGTTCCTACTAAACACAGGTGCTGAGGATCTCTGCAGCAGATGCCTGTGAATGATGTTATAGTTATCTTCAGCTGTGAACCTGACACAACCCAGAGTCACCTGGGTGGAAGAAACCTCAACTGAGGAACTGATCAGGACAGTTAGGCTTGTGGGCATGTATCCTAGCTGAGGTTTCTCTTGCTGTGATAAAACATTAAGACCACAAGCAGGATATGGAAGAAAGGGTTTGTTTTAGCCTCCACTCCTATCATACTCTATCACTATAGAAAATCAGGGAAGGAACTGTGAAGCATGCCATGAAAGAAGACTGCACACTGGCTTAATCCCCATGGTTTGCTCAGCCTTATTTCTTCTACATTTCATGACCACTTGCAAAAGAGAGGCACCTATATGATGGGCTGAAGACATCAACATTAATCATTTATCAAGAAAATGACAGACATTCTCATAGGCTATCATTACAGGGACAGTTTCTCAATTAATATTTCTTATTCCTTGTTTGCTCAAATTGAAAAAAACAAAACAAAAAGCACTTGGCCTATTTATGAGGCATTTATTAGTTGCTAATTGATGTAAAGAGCTCCATCCCACTGTGGATGGTTTTAATGATAAGTTTCTGGCCTAGACTAGCACCAAGATCTAGACCATCAGTTCCAAAGACCCAAAGAAACACACAGACGCTTATATTAATTTTATGCTGATTGACCTATGGCCCAGACATATTACTAGCTAGCTCCTTCATCTTAATCTGTTTTCATTAATCTGCTTAGCAATGTGGCTTGGTGCCTTTCTCAGAGCAACATGGTTGTCTTCTTTTCTCTGTGTCTGATGATCTCCTTAGCATCTCTCTGGTGTCCCTCTAGTGTCTCTGCTCAGCTCTTCCCATTCCCAGGGTTTTCTTAGTCTAGTAGGCCCACTCACACTTTCAATCTACCTTCAGACAATCAATGTTTCTATTAAACCAGTAGGCAGGACAATTATTTACAATGTAACAACATAATCCCACTAGAGTTGGTGACTTGGGCAGATGAGCCTGGGCTATGTGAGAAAGTTGGCTGAGAACTCAAGCAGGTTCAAGCTAGAAAGCATCATACCTCTAGGTTCTTGCTTCTGCTCCTGCTTGAGATCCTGACCAGTTTCCCTCAGTGATGGGCTTTAATTTCCATTAGCAATAAAAGTGTAAGCCAGATAACTATTTCTTCCCCAAGATACTTTTGAACATGATATTTATCACAATAGGAAGCAAACTAGGTTTACAAAAGCTTACTTAACCTTGAAGTTAAATGTGACCCAAAAGTCCCAGAGCTTGATAGAAGAGATAAAAGCTTGCAAACTTAAAAACAAAGACAAAAGTCAGAAGGCCTTTCTGAAACCAGCAATGTTTATATTCAGACTAATAATGATTATATTTTAATAAATTAAATTTTAAAAGCTGAAAATTTTAAAATTCATAACCTAGTAGGTACTGGGGGATTATTAAATGATACTACATTTTACACAAGAAATTTTATACCTGGAACAAAGCACTATTAATGGCCAGACATCTAGCAAAGGTTTTAAAAGTACATGTTCTGAAATGAACCCAACTTTAGAGTGTTTGATTTTTACAATTTTTCCTTCAAGCACCTTGGTAAATAACTATAGAGAACTTTGGGAAGAGTGCCTGGAAGCAGAATATATTTTGGCAGTTTAAAAAGACCATCTGAGTATCTACATTACCCATCATTTATTATGCACTAGTTCTGAAAGCAAACTGAATTATAAGAATAAATGAGGATCTATGATTATCTAGCTAGTGTTCCAAGTCAGCCTTCTATTCCCAAGACAAACAACTTTACTCCTTATAGGAAGATGTTGGCAGACATCTCATATATTTTGTTTCTACAAATACAATGAAAGCTAGGAATCAATCTCCCCCATTGATCCAGCAATACCACTATTGGGCATTTACTCAAAGGATGCACGTTCTTACTCAAAGGACATTAGCTCAGTTATGTTCATAGCAGCATTATTTGTAATAGCCAGAACATGTACACAAGCTAGATGCCTCTCAACTGAAGAATGGATTAAAAATTGTGGTACATCGACACAATGGAATACTTCTCAGCAGAAAAAAAAAAAAAAAAAGACATCCTAAAATTTGCAAGCAAATGGACGGATTTAGGGAGTATCATCCTGAGTGAGGTAACTCAGGCCCAGATAGACATGACATGTACTCACTCATAAGTGGATTTTAGACAAAAAGTAAAAATATGCAGGCTGCAAACCAAAACCCCTGAACAACTTGAGATCAGAAAGAACTTAAGAGAGACACCCAGGGATCTCCCTGGGAAGAGAAAATAGAGAAGATCTCCTGAGTAAATTGGGATCATAACAGGTATGGACCAAGGAGAGATGAGAACAAATCATGAGGAGAGATGGTCTAGTGAGAAGAGCAACAAAGAGGGAGGAAAAAGAGATGGATATCTTGACAGAGGGAGCCACTGTGGGGTCGGAAAGAGGACGAGTGCTAGGGAAACCTCCAAGAACTCACAGGATGTCCCTGGCTAGGACTCCAACCACTAGTGGAGAGGCTGTCTAAACAAGACTTCCCCTGTAATCAAATGAATGACCACCCAAAGCGTCATTATAGAGCCTTCTTCCAACAATGAATAGAAGCAGAAGCAGAGATCCATAGCTAAGCAATAGTTCAAGCTTCAGATCCAGCTGAAGAGAGAGGAGAGTATATATGAGCAAAGGGATCAGGATCATGAGGAGGAGATCCACAGCGATGGCTAGCTGGAGCTATTGGGAGCTCACTGAATCACAAACAACCACTGAGGAACCTTCAGGGAAAGAAATTAAAAGTACATAGAAAGACAACTCTTGGGCAAACATAAGTTATAAAAGTGGCCTTAATAAGTTTTATATTAAGTACATGTTGCTTTTGGAATAAAGCCAAGGTTGAGGAGACATTCAGATTTCAAGTCCCATGAGATTTTTAATGTGCAGGAATGGAAGAATGAGTACAGCAAAGACCTTCACTACTGGTGGACACAGAGGGAACAAAGGCCTTAAACTTGCTCTAATGTTTGTGAATTGTTCAGGGAAACAGAAACTTCACTGCTGAGCATCATTTTTCTTTCTTTCTTTCTTTCTTCTTCTTCTTCTTTTATTTATTTTTTTTAACAGATCTTGTCTCAAGTTTATTTGTAAAAACAGCATAGGGTCCTGATCATCTGCAATAGTGTGTGGGTGTATCAAGCCAGTCCAACTGTCTTCACATTGGCAGACAGAAAACTTCTCTATGTGGCCATCAATGGGGCCTGGGCATCTTTGGGAGCCTGAGTTGGAGCTGAGGCTGCTGCCTTGGATTGAACCTTGGGCTTTGGTTGGCAGAGCCCTTGGCCATGGAGCCTCTGACCTTCTTTCCAAGCTTGGGGTGAGCCATCAAAGCAAGCTGGCTCAGTTTGTTGCTGGGGCCCTTTGGCATCTTGGGCCGAACCACTTTGGGCTTCACCAGGGCCTTGATGGCCTCTGTGCGGGCGCTCATGGCCTTTGCATTGTTCGCCTGCATCTTCTTCAGGCCTTTCTTGTTGTGCTTCTTGGCAAAGCGCATGTTCCTCAGAAACTTGGGGTCGACCCCCTTAAGAGACTCATATCTCTGAGATCGGGGCTTCTTGATGCCATTCCTGTACCATTTCCGGGATTGGTTGTGTGTGGTGTGGTTCTTGGACTTCGCCGTGTCTGAGCGGTAACCGGCGGCTCCCGAAGCGCCTGGACCGGAAAAGAAAGAGGAAGGCCGCCAAGCATCAGTTTTCTACTCCAGTCTAACAAAATATTTAAGACAGAGAAGCAATTGACTTGGTCTGTGTGTCAGTAGATGGTCCCTGCAGGTCACAGCTTGTCTCTTTGGAAAGGTGAAAAACAGTCAGGAGATGTGGGAAGCTCTGTACACAGAAATATGGCTAGTTATTCACTTTCTCATCTCACATTCTTTCCTCTCAAACTAATTAAACCCTAATTAAGCTTGAAATAACTTCTGAGCTAAATTACACAGATGTTGTAACTGTGGAGAGAGGGAGAAGCTGTACTTCAGGGACTGGGGCTCTGCTGAGACCTTCCTTCCCTCCCGACACTGTGACAACATGAAACTTGAAGTCTGCATACCTGACATCAGCCAAGAGCCCCCCACACCCTGACAGTACAAATATGACCTGGCAAGGGTCACCTTCCCAGAACTGCTCCAGAGCCTGTCTGCACCACAGAGGTCCAGATGAGTTCATGGAGGTAAGATCTTTGATCCTCTCAGCTGTGCCATGGAGCTTCATTAAAGCAGAAGCCTCTCCTTGACTAAACCAGAAAGCAGCTGAGGGGCTCTGTGATCCTCAGGACCTACACTTTCCTCTGGCCCTGACCAGGCTGGTCCCTGGTTTCCAGAAAGATCAAAGGACATTAATTCCTGGAGACACAGAAATGCTGAGGCATCGATATCCGTCCTCAGGCTGAAGGATCATGACAGAGCCGTGGGTGAGTCTTTGCCTAAGGTTACCTTTTTAAATGAACCAATGAGATAGATGGGATTTTTAAAGGTCTGTCAAACCCTGGAGACAATCACAATACATTCCTGTAACATCGGCACTAGAGAGACTGGGGCAATTTAATTGTTTTTCAAGTCTAGCCTGGTTTACATAGGGAAACTCTCTCAAAAATTACAAGACAAAAGAAAAACAAACTCCTTTTCTTCTTCATGTTAACCAGCATTGTAACTTCAACAGTGTAACTAGTGTTTGTAAAGATATTCCTTTTGATGTATTTCCGCTTTTTAAATACTGGCATTTATTGTGCTTTTAAGTAACATTATAAGTCCTGATTGGAAAGTTTTTCCTCCATATCCATCCTTAAAGTTTCTCAATTTTATTATGGAATATTATACATACTTATTTCAACTACAGTCATTGTATGCCTGACGGATATAGAGAGGTATAAACAACTATGTATAACAGTTACCATTTTAGGAATTCCAGCTGTGAAGGATCCAGGCTGTGAACTAGCACATCCCAAACAAGTCATCTTAAGTTTATCCCAGTGCAAACAGCAAAGAGAAACAACCACTTTTTGATTCACATTGTTTATTTGCTTACTTGCTTTTAGAAAAATAGGATGGATGGATATAACCTCCCAAAGGCTCCTGGGTCTTAGACTCATCATGGTATCATTTATCTAGCTAAATATAAGTCCATTCTGTCTTATAAATTAATTTCCTATAGCATTCCCCGAGATAATGTGGAGATGAGCCCCCCTCCCTCCGCTGACAGTCACTTCAGTAGGAGGAATCATTTATTGGATCAGCAGTGTGTCTCAAATACAATTTAAAGCTTGGATAAGGGAAAGAGGATTTAAAAAGGAGGGATCCCAGGAAAGCAAGAGTTAAACAACCAGAAAAGTTAATATTTTTGACCCTGACTTGAGATGAATTGATAGCAGGGATTTTGAGAGATTCTAATCTCTGACTAGACACTTAAAATTTATCCTAAATATGTCAGTGAATGCTAATGTGTTTGTTGTCAATGTTTGGAGCATATTTCACTTTGTTCAGGTACTGGATGGCATTGTGATTTCTAGGATGCACTTGTACAGGAGATTACACCTTTGTCAGAGGAATCAGTTGAAAGACAATAGTGACACTGCTAAATCCATGAGGCCACCTGAGCACATATGTGGGAACAAGGAGAGGTTGATGAAGGTCACAGATGAGATCATTGGGACATTGATATTTAAAGCAACCCTGTTAGTTGTACAGCAGAGAGCAAGGGGAAGAGAGGTGTTCTAAGTCCTCAGAACACACAAACTCATAAAATATCCAGATTTCTCTTATTCTAGAAAGGGTGCCCAAAGCTTTACCACACATGCCTGATAAATGAGGATGGAGCTTCTGAACATACAGAAAAACATTCCCCTGAGATCTAAAGTGCTGGAATCAGCCCAGACTGATATAAAACAAAGCAGCCTGCCTGATAGACAAGTTGGAAAAGAAATATGAGGAGAAACAGACTGCAAAGCACACTGACATAACTGCTGTTCACAAGACCCTATGAAGGAAATTCCACCATGGCCTCTTGAACCGAGGAAGGCCTGCACACAGCTGAGTACACCAACTACTGTACTGTTTGTAGCTGCTATGGAAGGCCCATAGCTTAGAGACTGCACTTATCTCATGGCAGCACAGGAAACTTAATCTCCTTCTCCCATCCACCTCAGCAACAGCAGCTTGTCCAGAGCTGCTCCATGCTTACTTAGGTGCCTGAAGCCACCCACTGGGATCAAGTTCTGTGCTACCCACTCTCTTAGGAAGCACCACAGAGTTCCTCTAGACTCCTTCCCTGGCTGTACCTGTTAGTTACATAAATTTTTATAAGGATATCTTTTGATAACTAAGCTTTAACTGTTGGACCTTCTCTATTGGAAAGGTTATTCAGTTTGACTTGACATGGAAGACAACCTTAAAAAATAACTAGTTAACGTTTACATGAAGTAAAATCACAAAATGGTCAGTATAGAAACTTAAAATATGAAGATGTAGAAATAGAAGTTATGAAGCTTCAAAACCAAAAGCAAATTTAGAAATAGTTATATCCATAAAGATGCAGATAAGAAGAGAATATCAAACAAAGGAGATAGTATGGAGGGTAAAGTTACTAGATCTGAGAGATGTTACAGGTGCTGACCCAGCAGGGATCTCTGTGTCTATGAGTGTGATGTGGGGAAGGCAGACAGATATAGCATGAGTTTTGGGAAAATGTGTGGGGAAATATGAAATAGAATGAGAAACAGGAAGAAATATTGGTTGAGGGATCTTGGAGTTCAATTCAACTGTGCTAACAGTTAATATAGACCATGCATGTACACACACACACACACACACACACACACACACACACACACACACAAAAGCTTAAACCCTTCTTAAACACTTCAGATTTTGAATAGCAGTTATGAAACTCACCTGTCAGAGCACACATAGTATCCAGATTCCACAGGGAAAAAGGAGAGTTTCTGGGACATAATCTGCAACATTACATGTGCCCAAAGCTACCTCTTGCACACCAGAAAATGCTAGTATGCAAAAAAATGTGTTTTTCAGATCAATATCTGTCATTACTAATGCATTCTGAAAAGTTTTAATATCCTGGATACAAGTATTTCTTTTTTTTTAATATATATTTTTTTTTACTGTATTGACAGCTGTGTACAAAATGATGCCTGGTTAATAGCAAGGGGCCCAATATCTATTGGTTAAATAAATTCCACATAAATTTCCCTTAAGTACTTAAGTTACAAGCATTATTAAAAATATATATCATGTATATGTATATATCATTTAGCTACAATCATTAATTAAAGCAGTAAAAACAGGATCAAAAGGGCATGGTTCTATTTTAAGGAGGTCAAGGCTTATGGAGAGGTTAGAGGTCTGGAATTCAGCTGCTGGAAATCCTCTTTATTCAAGAAGTCTGTAGTATTCAGGATTCATTCCAGAAGCCACATTCTTGAAGTCTCAGCAAAGCAGTCAGGGCAAGAGGTACACGAAGATGAACAACACCAGGTCGAAAAGGAGGAAGAGCCAGAGGTCCAGCCAGTAGGAGTGTTTCAGGAGTCCGTTCGTTCCGGAATGAGGCCGCTCATCTAGGTTCTGCTCCCTCCTTCCATCTCCGCCTGAGCCTCCTCGCTCCCGGACACAGTCGGTGCCAGTCACCGCCCGGCTCGCCTCCATCTCCCTCAATCTGCAGTTCTGCAAACCTGAGGGCTGCGCCGCTCAGCACTTCCGCTATGGCAGAACTAGGTGCAGGAAAAATCTAAGCCCCACCCGGATACAAGTATTTCTACCCAGGAAGAAAAAAAAATGCTTTTGAAATTTATTAAGAAAATGGATATCATTTTTTCTTACTGCTGCGTAGTATTCCATTGTGTAGATGTACCACAGTTTGTTAATCCATTCTTCAGTTGAGGGACATCTAGGTTGTTTCCAGGTTCTTGCTATTACAAATAATGCTGCTATGAACATAGTTGAGCTAATACCTTTGGAGTGTGAATGTGCCTCTTTAGGGTATATACCCAGAAGTGGTA
>PVIH01009294.1:0-83573 GCA_004025045.1 Sigmodon hispidus | reverse complement strand
CAGGGATGGAAAAAAAAATTCAGAGGGAAAGATGAACACAAAGAAAATATAGGTGTAGCAATCTTATTTGTATTTCTTCCCTTGATAAGCCATGCTTATCATTCTTATCCTCTGTATAGTTATTGTTAACTCTTCCACATTTTAAATTCTTTTTACTGTGTTTTTTTGATAAATACAAAATAAAGAAGGAAGAAAAAAATAATTTCAAAAGCAATAAAAATAGATTATAGGACAAAAATGTTATTTTTTAAGAGATTGGACATTATCTATTCTTTTCTCTTGAGATGAAGCCCAGAAATACTACACCCTACACAATTCTCTTTCTGTCCCGACTGGTGTCCCAAATTCGAAACACTTATTCTAAATTCATGTGCAATAAGAAATATTTTTATGTCAGCTTTAAACAGATTGAATATGGTAAGCGAATGGATGTGTGCTTCCCTAATTCAAGGGTTAAGTTTTTCCAAGGTCACTTATAACAGACAAACTTCCATTTCTCTTATCTTTGGCAGCAATAAAGATACTTTCTGCTCTCTCAAAAGTTTTAGTTCTTATAAGTTCAACATTTATAAAAATGGAGATCAGGACAATAATAAATTACTCTAACTTAATATCAGTTATTTCCATAATCTGCTATCCTTTGACAATGTACAGTCTTATCTGCCTGAGCTTTTACTTAGCCTTGCCCAAATCTGAGTCTTCTCCCTCACCCTGCACACTCACGCTGTTCATTCTCAGCTCAGAATGCCACTTAGCCAGAATGTCCTCACTTGTCCCCTCCAACCCTGTGCACCTTGTGAACCTGTTCAAATCCTGTTTATACAGTGATTATGCCACTGCCCACACATCTTCTCTTCTCTGACCACTGAATGAATACTAAACATACACTAAGATGTCCCTGTTCCCACAAAACAAATGTTCATGCTTCCAGGAGTTCAAGGTCATTCCATAATTGTTCTTACTTAGTTTATTCCCTACATCTTCCAATAAAAAGTATTCTATCATATCACTCAAAATTATTTTTACTATTTTAATTAAATATTTATTTGTACTTTAATGAGTATTAATAGCTAGAATCTTTTTTTTTAATTTAGTGTGTATATGTGTGTTTCTGAATGTATGTATGTGTACTAAGTGCTTTTGGGGCCCTGCAAAGGTTATGACAGAGCATCAGACCTCCTGCAGTTGTAAGTCCTCACGTGGATGCTAAGAACTAAACCTAGGTACTCTGTAATAGTAATAAATGCTCTTAACCACTGAGTCATCTCTCTGACCCCAGAAGCCAGCATTTCAAAATACATATTATATACCACACTTTTAATGTCCAAACACATCTCCAGAATGTTTTAGAGTTTTAAATTACAATTTTTGATTTATTGATATGTGTCCATACACCATAGTGTGGATGTGATGCTCAGAGGACAATTTATAGAAGTCACTTCACTCCTTCCTTCCATCTTGTGGGATCTGTGTGGAGGAGACTGAATGTGGGTTATAACACTGGGGAGCAAGGGTCTTTATACACTGAGCCATCTTGTGGCTCTTATATATTGTGCTTTAAATGTCCATGTATTAATTCATCCCATTTTTGGCTAAGAAACTTGTGAACTACCTCTGATTATTATCAACTTTTGCATATGAAGAAATATAAGCACAGATAAATGGATTAATTTGTATTTAGAGCTTCTGAATATAGCACCAGAGACGGAATTTTTACAAAGCCAGTTTAAACACAGCACCTGTGCATTTTACCCAAAATCATATATTATTAGTAGCCACAGAATATAAACATAATACAAACAAAGGGGCTCAAATTCAGTGAGGTATGTAGAAGTCACAAGTGTCACCAGTGTATGTTTTACTTACAAAAGCAATGCCTCTTCTCTAAGGTTTGAACATTATTTCTGATCTACTAAAGAAATACAAGTATCTATACCACTTTAATGTAGCAATTTAAGACCTCATTCAGAAGTAGGTAGAAAATTATGCAGGATCCCAATAGAAAGAGCATCTAATAACCTATCTTTTTTAATATGACCTGCTCCTTTCCATGTTCCAACTCTGTCTTTTCTACATTTAGTCCTCTCTTTCTCTCTCTCTCTCTCTCTCTCTCTCTCTCTCTCTCTCTCTCTCTCTCTCTCTCCCTCTCTCTCTCCTAGTCCTACCCATTTAGCAATTGAGAAATTACTCCTCTTTCCCCAGATGAATGGTTCACCAAGAAGCATGGAAACCAAAATCTATAAAATCACTAATCAGCAGATGAACATAGAATTCTATACAGATGGGGCTCGAGAAAAACATGAGTTACCTGATGACTATAGCAGCCTATAGACTTCATGCCTTCCTTTTAGTCACTTCACCTACCTTTGGGTCAGAAGAGCTGCTGGGTTCCTGCTCTGCCTTGGAACAAAGAATGAGACTGTATGGATTTCTAATAAATTGTCTGTAATTCACCATAAAATCCTCTGCACCCATGAAACAGACCACGGCTCAAAGAGAGTTTGTGCTCTGAAAAAAAAAAAAAAAAAACTAGACAAGTAAGGACTATAGATTCCTTCTTCTGTAAATGAAGTTCCTTGACTAATAATATCACCACTAAGCAGATTTCCCATTGAAGACCTAAACCCAGGTCACATTCAGCAAAACCACCCGGGAGCATTGCCCTAAACAGTTTAGAGAATAATTTAAAATAATCTTATTTTAGCTCCTGAGTATACACAAGAGGGGAAGAGTCTGAGAGAGGTGAATTGATCTCCTGAAACCACATTCTAAATATCATTTATCCAGTACTATCACAGAAATCAATACTCTCTCCAAATCATTAGGCCTTGAGGATATGAAAGTGGAAATGTTACTGCAATTCAAGGGTTGGTTGTATCCCCTATGTCAAACACCTATGAAATATTTAAAAAACAAGATTGATGACTAAGACAAATCACAAGGAAAGGAATTTGGAGTCATCTATATCAAGATTAATATTTAGATTTACAACTTTTAGGATATAAATAAATAAGATCCACAAGAATAGAAAATTCAGGAGTAATAAAATGCTGTTTTGAGATAGAAATCCTATCCATCCTCACAATGTCCAAGGGTTGTGATTAAATGCTCAGATACTTGGACTACTTATGATAGGCAAATGCACATATATAGTCAAGAGACCAGTGCCCCCATGGAGTTTCTTTTCCCTGTAGAAAAACATAGCCAAATAAACTATGACTTGGGGAAAGTTTCTACATCTTTTCCAATCATTTTGATGTTACCTCAAAATTATTTTACAGCCAACAAGGAGAAAGTGCATAAAGAAAAGTAAAGGTGATTTAGATTATTGCCTACAGTTTCTGAATGGTACAAATATCAAAATTTTTTTTTTTAAAAAAAAAAAAAAAAGAAAGTCTCTAGAAACTTTCAAAGATCAGCTACTGAGTAATTAAGTATCCAACTGAGGACAGACTATTTCAATAACAACTTCCTGTTACCACTTTTATAATAAAAGTATAGTGTTTTTGACATTGTTATTATGTCACCTTCTCATGCTCACATTTGCATATTTGTGTATAACATGCATTTATAAAATCACTTGGTCTTCCTGTACTTATGCTTCTCTGTCTATGATAATAGTGGTCAAAAAAACATTAAACACGCACAATTTGGGCCCAGAAAGATAGCATTCATCAACTCGTTCATTAAACAAATAATCCAGAAAAATCCCTAGGAATTTGTAGTCCTTCTACAAAGAGGGTGATCATGAGGCAGGAAATAGTACAAGCTTTAACTATATTTTTTTATTGTTTTTTTGAAGATCAATATTAAATTATATAAAATAACAATCAGGATAGCTAAAAACCAAAACAAAACCCATACAGTAATAAAACTTCTCTTTTCTCTAAAATAAATAAAACATAAAAGATAAAGTCTAAAGCTTCACAAGCCAGATTAGGCTCAGTTACAGATAAAGAACGCACAGTAGGTCACAGCTAATGCCCACAGATGGACAATGGCCACCACAAATTTCTGCTAAGCAACGCTTCTACAATCAAACCAGAAGTTTTATTTTATTTTTTAATTTATTTATTTGTGTGTGTGTGTGTTTTAAATCATTCTATTCACTCATCATCTTTCAA
This sequence comes from Sigmodon hispidus, assembly GCA_004025045.1. NCBI lineage: Eukaryota > Metazoa > Chordata > Mammalia > Rodentia > Cricetidae > Sigmodon > Sigmodon hispidus. Next base: position 79,449 of record PVIH01009294.1, on the reverse strand, counting down.
AAAAATAAGAATGTTTTTGCCAGAGGAACACCTGACCCAGTCTTGATGTTGGGGTGAGGAAAGTGGATCTGCCTTGAGTGGATACTGAACTGAACCACCTTGGGACATCTGGACCTCCTGCCCTTGTTGGGGAGGAGAAGATGGGGAGAAGTGAGAGTGACTAGGAGAGATGGGAGGAGGAAGAGAGTTTGAACAAGGGGATACATGGATAAAAAAAAAATGAGACTTTATTCATAATTTTAAAAAGGAAAAAAAAAAGTTCACAGATGAGTAAGTATATCCCCTGCTTATCCTTCTGGGTTTGTAAGACCTTGCTCAGAATGATATTGGAACTAAGAGATCAAGATGAGCTGGCTGGAAATAGCCTGAGGCCAATGCCCCTTCTCTCCAACCACCCTGATACTTGTGTGTAAATTGAGGTGATTAGAAAAAATATGAGAGGATTGGCTAAAGAGCTAGGTACGGAAAGCCTGAGACCAGAAGCCATTGGCCGTATAGGAATCAAAGTACCAGCATAGAGAGATCCAGGACCAGGTTCTTTCTGTGGTACGTGTCTACTCACACTCCTTAGCAGACAGGAATAGACTTTGGCTATGGAGTCTCCTCCAGCTGCCACTAAAACAAGAGAACTTTCACAGCCACCCTGCCTCCAACTGCATCAGCAGAGAAAGACTAAGGACTTGAAATTCAGACCCCAGCCCAGAGCAGAGTCAGAGATTGAGCAGACCCCTTGCTCAGAGGTGCCAGGAGACACACAAGCCCTCTTGCCACAACTGACCAGGAGCCACCTAATTGTGAACCACTGAAGCCATGGGCAAACACCAGTGCAAAAATACATATAATAATATAAAGAACAACAAGATAACTCTGGAAGAAAGTGGTGGTTCTACAACTACAAGACCTGAACAGAGCAATGAAGAGGAAGCAGAAGGAAGCAACACCAAAAATAACTTTATGAACATGATTGAAGCCATAAAAGAAGATATGAAAAATTACCTTAAAAAATAGAAAAAAATACAAACAAAAAATTGGAAGAGATGAACAAATAGTTGAAAGAAAATCAAGAAAAGGTAAACAAAAAATGAAAGAAATAAGCCAGGAATTAAAAACTGAAATAGAAGCAATAAAAAAGACACAAAATAAGGCAAAGATGGACCTAGAAAACCTGAAGAAAAAAGGTAGAACCACAGATACAAGCATAACCAACAGCGTTCAACAGATGGAAGATAGAATCTCTGAAGTGGAAGACTCAGTAGCTCAAATAGATATATCAGTCAAAGAAAATACTAAAACCAAAAAGCCATAACACAAAATGTTCAGGAAATTTGGGACACCATGAAAAGACCTAACTTGAGAATAAGAGGAATAGAAGAAGAAGAATACCAGTTCAAAGACACAGATGATGTATTCAATAAAATCATAGAAGAAAACTTTCCTAACTTGAAGAAGGAAATGCCTTTAGATAAAAGAAGCTTAAAGAACACCAAATAGATATGAACTCCAAAAAAAGTCAGCATGACACATAATAATCAAGCCACAAAACATATAAAACAAAAAAAATTTAAGAGCTGCAAAAGAAAAGGGCCAACTCATCTATAAAGGCAGACTCATCAGAAAAACACCTGATTATTAAATGGAAACCATGAAAGCAAGAAGGGCTTGGTCAGAAGTTAGACAGACACTAAAAGAACATGGCTACCAAACAAGAATACTATACCCTGCAAAATTATCAATCACCATAGATGGAGTGAACAAGATATTTCATGACAAAGTCAGACTGAAACAATACCTATCTACCAATCCAGCTCTACAGAAAGCATTAGAGGGAAAACTCCAACTTAAGAACCCCAGATACACCCATGAAACAACAAACAATCAATAATCCCACAGAAGAATAACCCAGAGGAAAGAAATACAAACAAGTTACCACCAAAAATAGCAGAAAATATCAATCAGAGGTCACTAATATCCCTTAATATCAATGAACTCAATTCACCTATATAAAGACAGACACTAACAAGATGGATACAACAACAGAAGCCATCCATCTGTTGCCTACAAGAAACATACTTCAACCACAAAGACAGGCACAGACTCAGAGTAAAGGGTTGGGGAAAGATTTTTCAGTCAAATGGTCCTAAGAAACAAACGGGGGTTGCCATCCTAATATCTAACAGAAGACTTTAAGCTAAAAACAATTAAAAGGGACCAAGTTGGTCATTACATATTCATCTCAAGAAAAATTGGTCAAGAGGAGATTTCAATCCTGAATATTTATGCCCCTAATATAAGGGCACCTACCTATGTAAAAGAAACACTGCTAAAGCTCAATTCCCACATTCATTCTCACACCCTAATAGTGGGAGACTTCAACACCCCACTTTCATCCCTGGTTTGGTCAACCAGACAGAGACTCAACAGAGAAATAAGGAGTCTAAAAGAGGTTATGATGCAAATGGATTTAATAGATATCTACAGAGACTTCCACCCAAATGCAAACGAATATACATATTTTTCAGCTCCTCATGGAACTTTCTCCAAAATTGACCACATAATTGGTCATAAAGCAAATATCAACAGATACAAAAAAATGAAAATAATCCCTTGTATCATATCAGATACCAGGACCTAAAGTTAGAGTTCAACAACATCAAAAATCAAAGAAAGCCTACCAACTCATGGACACTAAACATCACTGAGCTAAACCACCTCTGGGTCAAGGAAGAAATTAAGAAAGAAATAAAAGTCTTTCTAGAATTTAATGAAAATGAATCCACAATGTACCCAAACTTGTGAGACACAATGAAAGCAGTCTTAAGAAGAAAATTCATAGCACTAGATGCCTATATGAAAAATCTAGAGCAATCTCACACTAAAGAACTAACAGCTGAGCTAAAAGCCTTAGAACAATTAGACGCAAACTCACCTAGGAGTAGACTGCAGGAAATAAACTTAGAGCTGAAATCTATACAATTGAAACAAAAAGAACAATACAAAGTATCAATGAATCAAAGAGTTGATTCTTTGAGAAAGTCAACAAGATAGATAAGACCTTATGCAAAGTAATCAAAAAGCAGAGAGAGAGTGTCCAAATCAACAAAATCAGAAATGAAAAAGGGGACATAACAACAGACCCCCAGGAAATCCAGTGAATTATCACATCATACTTCAAAAATCTATATTCCACAAAAATGGAAAGCCTAGAAGAAATGGATAGCGTTCTAGACAGGTACCATTTACCAAAATTACAGATTAATTACCTAAACAGACCTATAACCCTAAAGGAAATTGAAGATGTCATTAAAAGCCTCCCCAAAAATAAAAGCCCTGGTCCAGATGATTTCAGTGCAGAATTCTACCAGACATTCAAAGAAGACTTACGGCCATTACTCCTCAAACTATTTCACACAGTAGAAACTGAAGGAATATTGCCAAATTCCTTTAATGAGGCCACAATTACCCTAATACCCAAGCCATTCAAAGACACAACAAAGAAGGAGAACTACAGACCAATTTCTTTCATGAATATTGATGCTAAAATTCTCAACAAAATTTTAGCAAAATATATAAAAAATACCCACCACGACCAAGTAGGCTCCATCCCAGGAATGCATGGCTGGTTTAACATACAAAAAACCATTAATGTTATCCATCATATAAACAAACTAAAGGAACAAAACCACATGATCATATCCTTAGATGCTGAAAAACACCTTTGACAAAATCCAACACTCCTTTATGATAAAAGCTCTCGAGGGATCAGAAATACAGGGACAATATCTCAATATAATAAAGGCAATCTACAAGAACCCAACAGCCAGCATCAAACTTAATAAAGAAAAACTCAAAGCAATCCCACTAAAATCAGGAACTAGACAAGGATGTCCTCTCTCCCCTTATCTATTCAATATAGTTCTCAAAGTTTTAGCTAAAGCAATAAGAGAATGAAAGGAGATTAAGGGGATACAAATTGGAAAAGAAGAAGTGAAGCTATCTCTATTTGCAGATGATATGATCATACATATAAATGATCCACAAAATTATACCACGGTTTTCTAAAGCTGATAAACACCTTCAGCAATGTAGCAGGATAAAAGATTAACTCAAAGAAATCAGTAGTCCTTCTATACACTAAAGATAAAAGAACTGAAAAAGAAATAAGGGAAACATCACCCTTTATATTGGGTGTAAATAGAATTAAATACCTTGGAGTAACTACAACCAAAGAAGTAACAGATCTATTTGACAAAAACTTTAAATCACTGAAGAAAGAAATTGAAGAGGATATCAGAAAAAGGAAAGATGTCCCATGTTCCTGGATAAGTAGGATCAGCATAGTAAAAATGACAATCCTACCAATAGCTATCTACAGATTCAATGCAATTACCATCAAAATTGCAACACAATTTTTTACAGTCCTGGAAAGAAAAATACCAAAATTCATTTGAAATAACTGGAAGGCCAGGACTGACAAAACAATTTTGCTTCGCAAAAGAATCTCCCTGACTTCAAGTTATACTATAGAGCTACAGTATTAAAAACAGCCTGGTACTGGCATAAAAACAGATTTGTGGGTCAATGGAATTGGCTGATCCCAACATTAACCCAAATCCTATGAACCTGATCTTTGACAAAGAGGCCCAAAATATTCAATGGTAAAAAGATAGTATTTTAACAAATGGACTTGGCATAGCTGGATGGGAGTGTGTAGAAAAATGCAAATAGATCCAAGCCTGTCACCCTGCACAAAACTCAAATCCAAGTGGATCAAAGACCTCAACATAAACCTAGCCACACTGAACTTAATAGAAAAGAAAGTGGAGAGGGAAAAAACAAAAAAGGTGGGAAATACCTTCCAAAGAATTGGCAAAAGTGATCACTTCCAAAATATAACACCAGTAGCACAGACACTAAGAACAACAATCAATAAAGTGGGACCTCCTAAAACTGACATCTTCTACAAAGCCAAAGTCACAGTCAATAAGACAAAACAACAGGCTACAGAATGGGAAAAGATTTTCACCAACCCTACAAGTGACAGAGGACTGATCTCTAAAATATATAGAGAACTCAAGAAACTAGAGCCCAAAGCCCTAAATTACCCAATCAAATATTGGGTTCAGACCTAATAAGGAATTTCTCAGCAGAAGAATTACAAATGGCACATAAAAAGGTGCTCAACATCTTTAGCCATCAGAGAAATGCAAATCAAAACATCTTTGAGATACCACCTTACACCTGTCAGAATGGCTAAGGTTAAACACAGAGGACAGCCTATTATGGAGAGGTTGGGGAGCACAAAGAACACTCCTGCATTGTTGATGGGAGTGTAAGCTTCTTCAGCCACTCTGAAATTCAGTATGGAGGTTTCTCAGAAAACTGGGAATCAATCTCTCCAAGGATTCAGCAATACCACTTCTGGGTGTATACCCTAAAGATGCACAGTCATACTCCAAAGGCAATAGCTCAGCTATGTTCATAGCAGCATTATTTGTAATAGGAAGAACCTGGAAACAACCTAGATGCCCCTGAACTAAAGAATGGATTAACAAACTATGGTACATCTACACAATTGGGTACAGCTCATCAGTAAGAGAAAAAAAAAAGAGAAAAGTGATATCCTAAAATTTAGAGGCAAATGAATCGATTTGGAGAATATCTTCCTAATTGAGGTATCACAAACCCAGAAAGATAAGCAGGGGATATACTCACTCATTAGTGGACTTTAAACAAAAAGCAAAGTCTATCCAAGCTGCAAACCACAACCACTGAACAGCTTGCGATCTGAAACACACTGGACCGGCACCTCGGAGCCCACTCCCTCCAGAGAAACACCTGACTAAGTCTTGATGTGGGGACGAGTAAAGCAAATCTGCCTGGAGTGGATGCTGAACTAAGCCATATTGGGACCTTGGGACCTCCTGCCCTTGTTGAGGAGGAGATAAAGTGATGGGGAGAAGAGAGAGCAACTGGGAGGACCGGGAGGGGGAAAGGAGTTTGAACAAGGGATACATGGATAAAAAATATGACTTTATTCATAATAAAAAATGTGATTCATGAAAAAAAAGAAACAGTATGGCTGTATTCTTCACTCTTCTAGTTCAGATAGTCATCATATCTAACATTCTGTATTTTTAACATCTCATAATGCTGAAAATAAGTTTTTTTCTTAAAACATTTTCCCAATACATAGGTAGAATGATGTCATTTTGATACTATTTTGATTTACAAATGTTGGATATTGTAAGAAAATTCCCAATATACTCTTTAGTGCTGATATAACAGAAGAACTAAAACTGTTTTCTTTTAACCCAATAGAAAAGTCGCTAGGTACACCTCCCCACAACATGCTTATCCATGTTAGAAAAAGACAGTTTGATAACTGTGTCACCACTTACCCCCTGTTAATACCTCTGGTTGTTTTCCTTTTCAATAAAATATAAGTTATTAAAAAACAAATGGAATGAAAATAAAATGTAGAAGATACAGATGAGTAAAAAAAATAATTCCAAACATCTTAAAACACACTAAGGTAACCACAAATGGTAAATATTTCAAAATAGCTGCTAGAAAGGATGTTGAATTTCCTCAACTAAAAGGAATGCTAATTTGTGAGATAACTATAAACATGCCACTGTAAAATAATTACTATACATAGTATATAAGAATTAAAATAAACTTTACCCTATATTATAAAAGATTAATGTGACTTGAAGAAAGATACAAGCATGGTTATAATGTTCTTTGCATTAGCTCTTGCTTTGAGCCTTCAATTTTCTCAGACTCATGAGTAACTATGAAGAACCCAGAAAACTATGCAGCCAATAAAATTCAGCAGGTCAGTGAGAATTCCTGACCTCTGTCCTTGAAATAGTTGGTTACTAAGAGGGGAACAGCAGTAGAAAAACTCTTCTAATTACTTGTATATTTGAATAAGAACCAAACAGCAAAATGCACATCAACAATAGACTACATTTTAAAATCTTTTCCCATCATGTATTGCTCCTTTTACTCTGTCTCTGAATTCTTGTTGCCCCACAACTTCTTCATGGCATTTTTTACCTCTGCATTTCTAAGTGTATAGATGATGGGGTTCAGCATGGGAGTGATGACCGTGTAGAACACAGCCACAAGTTTGTCTTCAGTAAATGTAGAGGAGGGTCTCAAATAAAGGAAGATAGCAGGTCCAAAGAACAAGATGACCACTGTAATGTGAGAGGCACAGGTGGAGAGGGCCTTGCGCCTCCCCTCTGCTGAGTGGTTCCTCAAGTTGATTAGGATGATGGCATAGGAGGTCACCAAAATAAGGAGCGAGATTATAGAGATTAAACCACTGTTGGCCATCACAATAACCCCCTCCATAAAGGTGTCAGTACAGGCAAGCTTAAATAATGGCTGGAGGTCACAGAAGTAGTGGTCAATCACATTGGGACCACAGAAGGGCAATGGAATGGTGATGAGGATCTGGATGATGGAGTGAATGAGGCCTCCCAGCCAAGAACCAGCCACCAGCATGTGACACACTTGAAGACTCATGATGTTCATGTAATGAAGAGGTTTGCAGATGGCCACATAGCGGTCATAGGCCATCACCACAAGCAGAAGAATCTCAGCAACCCCTAAGAAGTGGAAGAAGAATATCTGAGCCAGACAGCCCTTCAGGGAGATGGTTTTAACTTTGGTAAGTAAGTCAGTGATGAACTTAGGGACGACAGTGGAGGAATAGCAGATCTCCACCACAGACAACGAGCTAAGGAAGATGTACATGGGGGAACACAGACTCTTACTGATGCCGACTGTCACAACAATGAGGCCATTGCCCAGCACTGTGGCCAGGTACACTGGAAGGAACAGAACAAAACACACCTTCTGCACCTCTGGATCCTGGAAAAGGCCAGTGATGATCAGTTCAGTCACGTTTGTCCTGGCCATGGCTTCTGTTCAGGTGTGCTGACTGTCAGAGAATCCTGTTGAAAAAATTATTTTAACACAAATTATAACATGTATAGTATTGTAGATAATGTAAAATTATTTATAATATATCAATCATTTACTTAGTCAATAAATACTACTCACAGTCTAACATTTTATATTATTTTAATTTGTTTACTTTTGTAACTAGAAAATCAATATTCAAAAATCTCTCAGTTGAGTATAATAACAGAAACAGAAAAAAATTATAGGACTCAGAACCATTCTCTTGGCTGTCATTCTGAGATTGGTAACTTGTAATGTATTCTGAATTTTGGAAGTAATTAGAATTAAGAGCCTGCACACTAGCATAACCTTCAGCGCAATTCCTCCTGCTGAGAAAACCAGCTTACTTGTAAAGAAATCAAATTCTCATCCAACTATGGGCTTCTAGTTGGTGATTCTAAAACAGTAACTTTCAGAATCCAAAATCTTGAAGAAGTTTTAAAATCACCAATTATATGTTATATTATTCATTTAATGATAATTACTGATTTAATTTAGTCTGCCATGCCCAAAATTATCAAATGCAGCCACTGTGTACAAATGAGCCTTTGTGGATTTAAAGGGAAAATAAAGTTGTCCAACACACAGTTACTACTAAGAAACTCTGCACCTTATTTCTAGTCACTTTACCTAGCTGCAGGTCAGAAGAGATGCTGTGTTCTTTATCATGCAAGGAGCTAGATCACAGATTTCAAATAATCCCAAGTTGTCTCCAGCACCACAAGAAGTTTGTCCCAGTTGGAATATAACTTGATCCAAGGAGAAGTTTAGATATAGGAAAATTAGGCTGTAAAGGGAGAATAACCAAATTATGAATGCTGGTCCTTGAGTAAGCAAGTTCCCTTACATAATATCACCACCCAACAGATCCCTCAATAGAACATGCAGTGAGCCTAGTTCTAGTCATCCTCAGCATAACTGGGCTTGGATAATGTGAAGTGGATTTAAAGGGATATTTCCTAAATCTTTCTGCTCATAGACGAAGTGACAAAGGCTGAGAAATGAGAGTTGGCTTCCAAAACCACCATCAAATGATTTTCCATACACTAAGTCAAAAATAGCAGTCTCAATAGCACTGAGATGTCTTGATATATCAAGTGGTGATTATCATTGTAATTCAAGGGTCTCATTTTGTCTCAAGAAAAAAACCATCAATATTCCTAGTAGCTGTTAGAAAACAATGTATTTGATGTATAAAACTAAACACAAAAAAGAGAAAATTGAGAGAATCTATGTAAAATTAATATTTGAATGTAAAGAATAACTAAAAGCATAAGTAGCAGCAAAGAAAAAATTTTAAATTTGACAAGACAATCTACCCATTCTTTCTTTGTCCAAAGTTGTGACTAAACACCAGTCCTAGAGTTTTTATAATAAACTAACTCAAAGGCTATAGTCAAGGGACAAATGTCCCCATGGAATTTCTTTTCTCCACAGGGAAATTTTGTGACTTAACTGTGACTCAAAGAAAAAGTTTAAAATTAATCTCAAGTACTTTAGTGATTTTTGCATGAAACTCTCTTGATAATTGGGAAGGCAAAAAAATGAAAATCAGGAATGTAGAACACATTTTTCACTGTCTTGTCTACTGAAAATAAATAGTAGCTAAAAGAAACAGCAAAGCCAGGACCTGAACACTAACTCTTGTTTAGCTGTAAACTATTTGCTTAAAACCTTCCCATTTTTACCTCCCCAGTTCTTATTTTTTCATTTCTATGTAAATTAAGTTAACCTATATTGTCTCCATTGAGTTTTACAATTATCATATCAATGTACAATGTCTATATTTTTAAAAATCACTTTATTTTCCATGAACCTCATCTGTCTATCATTTATGATAGTGGTCATGATTGTGAAAGACGGAGAAAAATTTTCTGAAAAAAGATAACAGGGGGGCAGTCTGTAGAGCTTGTCCCCACACACTCTGTAGCAGACAGAGATAAACTCGGTCTGCCAGGGTCCCCCACCCTAGCTGCTGAAGAGGGATTTTGCACGACCATCCACCTTCAATGGATCAAACAGATAAGGACTGAGGACTCTGAAAGATAGTCTCAGACTCCGCCCAAAGGTGAGGTGGGTTCAGCAGGCCCCAGTGCCTGAATTCTTGCCAGGGAAAATTGTACTCCAGTCGGGTTCCGGGTCTGGGACCAGGGGCTGTCTGTGGAACTTGTCCCCACACACTCTGTAGCAGACAGAGATAAACTTAGTCTGCCAAGGTCCCCCAGATGCTGCTGAGGGAATTTGCATGGCCACCTTCCTCCAACTGATCAATCATAGGACTGAAGACTTGAAATCCAGTCCCCTGCCCAGAGACGAGGTAGAGACTGAGCAGACCTTTTATTCAGAGGTGACAGGAGACACACAAGCCCGTGTGCCACAACTGACTAGGAGACACCTAATTGTGAACCATTGAAGCCATGGGCAGATGCCAGTGCAAAAATATATATAATAATGTAAAGAACAACAAGAGAACTCCAGAAGAAAGTGGAAGTCCTACAACTACAAGACCTGAACTGAGCAATGAAGAGGAAACAGAAGGAAGCAACTCCAAAAATTCCTTTATGATAATCACTGAAGCTCTCAAAGAAGATATGAAAAAAATGCCTTAAAGAAATAGAAGAAAATACAAACAAAAAATTCAAAAAATTGGAAGAGATAAACAAATCTATGAAAGAAACATGCTAGGAACTAAAAACTGAAATAGAAGCAATAAAAAAGGCACAAATGAGGCAAAGATGGAAATAGAAAAACTGAAGAAAAAAGCTGGAACCATAGATACAAGTGTAACCAGCAGAGTTCAAGAGATGGAAGATAGAATCTCTGAAGTGGAAGACTCAGAAGCTCAAATAGATATATCAGTCAAAGAAAATACTAAAACCAAAAAAGTCATAACTCAAAATGTTCAGGAAATCTGGGACACTATGAAAAGACCTAACTTGAGAATAATAGGAATAGAAAAAGGAGAAGAATACCAGCTCAAAGGCACAGATAATGTTTTCAATAAAATCATAGAAGAAAACTTCCCTAACCTGAAGAAGGAAATGTTTATAAAGATACAAGAAGCTTACAGAACACCAAATAGATGTGAACCCAAAAAAAAAAGTCAGCGTGCCACATTATAATCAAGCCACAAAACATACAGAACAAAGAAAAAATTTTAAGAGCTGCTAAAGAAAAGGGCCAACTTACATATAAAAGCAGACCCATCAGAATAACACCTGACAATTCAATGGAAACGATGAAAGCTAGAAGGACTTGGTCAAAAGTTAGAAAAACACTAAAAGTACATGGCTGAAAAACTAGAATACTATACCCTGCAAAATTATCAATCATCATAGATGGAGTAAACAAGATATTTCATGACAAAGTCAGACTTAAAGAATATCTATCTACCAATCCAGCACTACAGAGAGTATTAGAGGGAAAACTCCAACCTAAGGACCCCAGATGCACGCATGAAACCACAAACAATCAATAATTCCACAGAAGAATACTCCAGAGAAAGGAAATACAAACAAGTTACCACCAAAAAAGGACAGGAAATTATCAAACAGTGGTCACAAATATGCCTTAGTATCAATGGACTCAACTCTCGTATAAAACATCACACACTAACAAGATGGATACAACAACAGAAGACATCCTTCTGTTGCCTACAAGAAACACATCTAAACCACAAAGACAGACACAGGCTTAGAGTAAAGGGTTGAGAAAAGATTTTCCAGTCAAATGGTCCTAAGAAATAAACAAGCAGGAGTTGCCATCCTAATTTCTAACAAAATAGACTTTAAGCTAAAAGCAATTAAAAGGGACCCAGATGGTCATTACTTAATCATCACAGGAAAAATTGGTGAAGAGGAAATTTCAATCCTGAATATTTATGCCCCTAATATAAGGGCACCTACCTATGTAAAAGAAACACTGCTAAAGCTTGAATCCCACATCAATTCTCACACCTTAATAGTGGGAAACTTCAATACCCCACTTTCAACCCTGGATAGGTCAACCAGACAGAGACTCAACAGAGAAATAAGGAGTCTAAAGGAGGTTATGATGCAAATGGATTTAATACATATCTACAGAAGCTTCCACCCAAATGCAAAGGAATATACATATTTCTCAGCTCCTCATGGAACTTTCTCCAAAATTGACCACATAATTGGTCATAAAGCAAATATCAATAGATACAAAAAATTGAAAATAATCCCTTGTAACATATCAGACCACAAGGGCCTAAAGTTAGAGTTCAACATCAAAAATCAAAGAAAGCCAACCAACTCATGGAAACTAAACATCACTCACCTGAACCATCTTTGGGTCAAGGAAGAAATTAAGAAACAAATCAAAGTCTTCCTAGAATTTAATGAAATTGAATCCACAACATATCCAAACTTGTGGGACACAATGAAAGCAGTCTTAAGAGGAAAATTCATAGCACTACATGCCTACATGAAAAACCTAGAGAAATCTCACACTAGAGACCTAACAGCTCAGCTGGAAGCCTTAGAACATTTAGAAGCGAACTCATCTAGAAGAAGTAGACAGTAGGAAATAATCAGAGCTGAAATCAATACAATTGAAACAAAAAGAACAATACAAAGAATCAATGAATCTAAGAGTTGGTTCTTTGAGAAAGTCAACAAGGTAGATAAGCCCTTAGCCAAACTATTCAAAAAACAGAGAGAGAGTGTTCAAATCAACAAAATCAGAAATGAAAATGGGGACATAACAACAAACCCACAGGACATCCAGAGAATTATCAGATCATACTTTGAAAATCTGTATTCCACAAAAAATGGAAAACCTCAATGAAATGGACAGCTTTCTGGACAGGTACCCTCTACCAAAATTAAATGAAGATCAGATTAGTTACCTAAACAGGCCTATAACCCTTAAGGAAATTGAAGCTGTCATTAAAAGCCTCCACAAAAATAAAAGCCCTGGTCCAGATGGTTTCAGTGCCGAATTCTACCAGACATTCAAAGAAGAATTACTACCGTTACTCCTCAAACTATTTCACACAGTAGAAACTGAAGGAATATTACCAAATTCCTTTTATGAGGCCACAATTACCCTAATACACAAGCCATGCAAAGACAAAACAAACAAAAAGAATTACAGACCGATTTCCATCATAAATATTGATGATAAAATTCTCAACAAAATTTTAGCAAACTGTATACAACAATGGATAAAAAATATCATCCACCATGACTAAGTAGGCTTCATCTCAGAAATGCAGGGCTGGTTTAAAATACAAAAAACCAGGGGCTGGAGAGATGGCTCAGTGGTTAAGAGCACCGTCTACTCTTCCAGAGGACCCGGGTTCGATTCCCAGCACCCACATGGCAGCTAACAACTGTCTGTAGTTCCAGTTCCAGGCAAACATCAAGGCAAATAAATAAATAAAAGTGTTTTTTAAAATACGAAAAACCGTAAACATTATCCATCATATAAACAAATTAAAGGAACAAAACCACATGATCATGTCCTTAGATGCTAGAAAAGCCTTTGATAAAATCCAACACTCCTTTATCATTAAAGCCCTGGAGACGTCAGGAATACCGGGAGAATATCTAAATATAATACAGGCGATTTACAAGAAGCCGACAGCCAGTATCAAACTTAATGGAGAAAAACTCAAAGCAATCCCACTAACACCAGGAACTAGACAAGGATGTCCTCTCTCCCCTTATCTATTCAATATAGTTCTCGAAGTTTTAGCTAAAGCAATAAGAGAACGAAAGGAGATTAAGGGGATACAAATTGGAAAAGAAGAAATGAAGCTATCTCTATTTCCAGATGATATGATTGAATTCATAAGTGACCCACAAAATTCTTCCAAGGAACTGCTACAGCTGATAAACACCTTCAGCAATGTAGCAGGATACAAGATTAACTCAAAGAAATCAGTAGCCCTTCTATACACTAAAGACAGAAGAGCTGAAAAAGAAATAAGGGAAACATTAGCCTTCATAATAGCAGCAAATAGTATTAAATACCTTTGAGTAAGTATAACCAAAGAAGTAACAGACCTATTCGACAAAAATTTTAAGTCACTGAAGAAAGAAATTGAGGAGGATATCAGAAAATGGAAAGCTCTCCCATGTTCCTGGATCGGTAGGATCAACATAGTAAAAATGGCAATTCTACCAAAAGCAATCTACAGATTCAATGCACTGCCCATCAAAATCCCAACACAATAATTTTTGGACATTGAAAGAACAATACTCAATTTCATTTGGAATAACAGGAAAGCCAGAATTGCCAAAACAATTTTACTCAACAAAAGAACCTCAGGAGGTATCACCATCCCTGACTTCAAGTTATACTATAGAGCTACAGTAATAAAACTAGCCTGGTACTGGCATAAAAACAGACTTGTGGATCAATGAAATAGAATTGAGGATCCAGACATTAACCCAAAAACCTATGAACACCTGATCTTTGACAAAGAGGCCCAAAATATTCAATGGAAAAAAGGTAGTATATTTAACAAATGGTGTTGGCATAGCTGGATGAAAGTGTGTAGAAAATGCAAATAGATCCGAGCCTGTCACCCTGCACAAAACTCAAATCCAAGTGGATCAAAGACATCAACATAAACCCAGCCACTTTAAACTTGATAGAAAAGAAAGTGGGAAGTACACTTCTACGAATTGGTACAGCCGACCACTTCCTAAATATAACACCAGTGGCACAGACACTAAGATCAACAATCAATAAGTGGGATCTCCTGAAGCTAAGAAGCTTCTGTGAAGCCAAGGATAGTCCATAAGACAAAACGATAACCTACAGAATGGGAAAAGATTTTCACCAACCCTACAAGTGATAGAGGACTGATCTCTAAGATATATAAAGAGCTCAAGAATCTAGGGCCCAAAACCTTGAATAACCCAATCAAAAAAATGGGGTACAGATCTAAGAGGGAATTCTCAGCAGAAGAATTATGAATGGCTGAAAGGCACCTGAAAAAGTGCTCATCATCTTTAGCCATCAGAGAAATGCAAATCAAAACAACTTTGAGATACCATCTGACACCTGTTAGATTGGCTAAGATAAACCCTAACCCTAACCCTAACCCTAACCCTTCAAACCCCAGTCCATCTATAGGAACACCTGACTCACTCTTGAGGGAGGGGGGACAAAACTGGATTTGCCCGGGAGTGAAGACTGATCCAAGCATTGTTGGGCCAGCATGACCATAGGACTGTCTGCTCCCTGCCAAGGGAGGGGATGTGGAGTTGCAGAGAAGAAAAATGATCAGATGGGGTGGGAGGGGGAAGAGACCTTCAATAAGGATATACAGGGATGGAAAAAAAATTCAGAGGGAAAGCTGAACACAAAGAAAATATATGTGTAGTAATCTTAAAAAAAAAAAAAAAAGACACAGAGGACAGCCTATGCTGGAGAGGATGCAAAGCAAGGGGAACACTCCTCCATTGTTGGTGGGAGTGTAAGCTTGTTCAGCCACTTTGGAATGCAGTATGGTGGTTTCTCAGAAAATTGAGAATCAATCTCCCCAAGGACCCAGCAATACCACTTCTGGGTGTATACTCTAAAGATGTACAGTCACACTCCAAAGGCATTAGCTCAACTATGTTCATAGCAGCGTTATTTGTAATAACAAGAACCTGGAAACAACCTAGATGTCCCTCAACTGAAGAATGGATTAACAAACTGTGGTACATCTACACAATGGAGTACTACTCAGCAGTAAGAAAAAATGATATTCTAAAATTTGCAGGCAAATGGATGGATTTGGAGAATATCCTACTGAATGAGATATCACAAACTCAGTAAGATAAGCAGGGGATGTACTCACTCATTAGTGGACTGTAAACAAACAAACAAACAAGAAAAAAGCAAAGCATGCCCAAGCTGCAAACCACAACCACTGAACAGCTTGGGATCAGAAATTCCCTGGACTGACACCTTGGATTCCACACCCCCTAGAGGAACACCCGACTCACTCTTGAGGAAAGGGGGAGAAAACTGCATCTGCCAGGAGTGGAGACTGAACTAAACAATATTGGGGCAGTGGGACCATGGGAATGCCTGCTGCCTGCCCAGGGACGGGATGGGGAGTTGTGGAGAAGAAAGAATGACCTGATGTGGTGGGAGAGGGTAGGGACCTTGAATAAGGATATACAAGGTTAGAAAGTGTAACTTCTTTGTTAATAATAATAATAATAATAATAATAATAATAATAATAATGAAAACAAAAAACAAAAAAAGATATCAATTAACCCTTTCCTCATCTATTCCATTTCTTACTGAACAAATACTACCGAGTCCTACAAAGTACCAAGAATTATTGCATGAATTCTACTTGGTATCATAATAAAATGCAAATACTGGATAAAGCTGAAATATTTGAGAAACATAGGAGCAAGCCACATTCAGTTCACACTTGGCCAACTTCTCAAGCTGAAAAGGATAGATCCCATCTCCACAAATCCTCAGACTACATGCTCAGCCAAAATGAGCTTAGGGAAGGGAAGAACTCATACTTCCTGTATCTTTCTTTCTCTGCCCAGATATCTCAACTCCTGATTCAACTTTCCTACTGCTAGAATTAAAGGTGCGTGCCACATCTGGCTCTGTGGGTGGCTCTGTCCTCTGGTATTTCAGGCTATATGTATTAAGTATAGTATATATCACCACATATCCCCTTTCATGTCAAAAATAAAAAAGGTTATAACTAATATAAGAAAAACTATATTCAATAAGTACAATAACTATATATTATATATAAGCAATATTATATCAATAATGTTCAGTTCATTAACAATTGACTAATTCAGAAAAATACTGGTGGGTTGTGCGTTCTTTCTCTTTTTGGACCCCCTGCTTGGGATTCTATCACACTAGGTAGCTGCCTCACTTCACAGACATTTAAATTGTCACTGACAACTAGATTGGTAAGTACAACAAATATTTTTTAAAAAGGGGGGGATTTGTTTAAGGCAATGAAGGATGCTTGGTCTTTCTCTAGACAATTTGATACTGGAACCAGTAAAGAAAAAAATAAAGTGTATGGGATTATCCTCATAATGTTTCTCATATTATTTGTTATGAACATTATTGCTTGAATTATTTCTGTTTTATTATTTTAAAAGTCATTAATGTAAATGCCAAGAACAAAGTCTTTAGAAAGGCTGTTAAGAGGGAACACAAAGATATTAAAACACAAACAGAGAAGTATAAAGAAAAGAGCTCATCAATGTTGTCTAAGTCTACAGAAAAACAGCCTAAGGTTATAAGACAGCCAACACTAATATAGCCAGTAACCATTAAAAAATTGCAAAAGGATAAAGATATTACAGAAGTTAATGGGGCTCTGGTACAAATGCTAGAACTAAAAAGAGTTAAAGATGTGATTCTGATATATGAGATGCATTCACCATTTGTAAAACAAATGCTCAACAGTTGGTCATCTTGTAACTGGATCACCCGTTAAGAACTGGTTAGATATGGTTACTGCTATTTTGGAACCAGGGCCAGTTTTACAGTGGAAAACATAGTGGAAGAAGGGGTCTAAAATAATATAACAAAGAAGCAGAGCCAGAGGCATAGAAGTCTCCCAAGACCAACTTCTTGAGGAAGGAGAATATTTTGATATTGAAAGGCAATTTCTATATGATGAACACACTCTTGATTTATGCCACATGGCAGCACCAAATGCTTGGGATTGGATAGAAAAAGTAGAAAAAAGTCAAATCCTTAACAAAAATAATTCAAAGCCCAAAGGAAACTTCTACAGACTTTTTGCAGAGATTATCTGCAGCAGTAGAAAGGATGGTACTGGATTTGGAAGCAAGGTGAATAATAATTGAATCCCTGGCATTTGAGAATGCCAATATACAATGTAAAAAAAAATAATAAGACCATTAAAAGCACCCTAAGAGGATTAGATTCATAAAACAATTAATGCAGATTCTTATGAAGGTGATGATAATTGGGTAGGAGAGATCATTTCTAGAGGTATAAGAACAAGGCAGAATGTTAAATGCTATAATTGTGAAAGACAAGGACATATACAAAGAAATTGTAAATAAGATGTTCCCAGAAACAGTGTCTTTGTTAGAAATAGTCCCAAAAGAACACCCCTCCCTCCTGGATTATGTGGAGGTGTGGAAAAGGTAAACACTGGACTAATGAATGTAGGTCAACAAGGGACAGACAAGGTAACCTTCTGCCTTCAGGAAACAACCCAAGGGAGCCTTGTATCAAATCTAGTTCAGGCTTTTCCTGCCATCTCAGAAGAAATCCCTTCCCAGAGTGATCAAAAAACATAATGCCTATTATTAAAAAAAAACTGTTACTCTGGATAATAGAAAAATCAGGAGAAACTACAAATCAAAACTGATAAAGATTAGAAAGGAAAACTCAAAGTTAGGTTTGGGGAAGGGTTTTTCCACAGGTGAAGAAAAGTTATGGGTACCATCAAAATTAATAAAGACTCGATTTGAAGTGGAGAAACTTCATGGAAATAGGAATTGATGGCTCATCCACAAATACTACAATTCTTTAAGTTGTAAGAAAAAACAAAGGGTTGGAGCAGGTTTTTGTTTTTGTCTTTACAGAAAGCCATAAATACCCATCTTCAATAAGTTAAAAGACCTTGAACATCTAGACATCTACAACAGAAGGGAGGCTATCCAGAAAAATTCAGAAGCAAAAGAATATTGGGCCTATTGGTACCAACATATTCTACATGATAAAATCTTTCTTCTTAACCTCTATCTTTACTTACAAGATAAGTTGAAGTCCCAGTTAAATTATAAATTAAAGTTGGCTTTGGAGTTGGAGTTTGGCTCTCTCCTTCTCTAAACCTAAGCATACTTGATAAAGGAAAATGCAAAATCTCTGTATCATATCAGAAGAGCCACCTGATATGGGACAAAAGAATAACTAAAAAGGGACACTCCTATTGTTACTAATCCTATTGTGAATAAAAATGTGTGTATTTAGCTTCCTGTATACTGTGTTGGGTTTCAGTCTTTTATCAGTTTTCTGCAGTGATCATGATAATGTCTAATTGTGAACTGGAAGTATCCAAAAGGAAGATGGGGCCCCACAACAATCATTTCACTTTGTCCATAACAAAGCCACCAGGCTGACAAACACCAACCAAAGATTTGGACTACAAATGGCTCAGAACAATTTTGAGGTAGCTAGCTGTGAAGAACCAGCTTCACAGACTCCTCTAGCCAGGACCTCTGACAAAGTGTGCACTTTTCCTGTTATGCAAAGAATGGATAACAAATGACACAGATACATATTTCAGGACTTGACAATTACTAACACTTTTCTTTTCATGTCCCCTAAAGATGCAATAACCCCCTACAGCAGAAAGTAAATTTAGGAACACGGCACCCACATTCCCAAGAGGTGAGGTGGATGATTTTTGGTCTTTCAATGAATAATTGTCATTATTTAGGGTAATTGGTTAAAAATTGTTATTAGTTATGGTTAGAAAAAAGCTAAACAAGAGAGAATAGACTTAGAGTTCTTATTTTAAAAAAGGAGAAGGGGCATACAGATAGGATAGGATATAAGGGTAGATTATTGAATATACATGTAAAAAAGAAATTAATAGCTTTAAATATTTTACATTGGTTTTGATTTTTTGTATATTATATACAAATTGTGTATATTGATATAAAGTTGAGATTAATTTTGTCACTGTACATATATCCCTGTTTATTCAAGGTGTTATACTTACACAGTTTATCTAACAATGTGATACAAATTTCTAGTCCATGAAAGTTATCATTACCAACTAACTAGGATATAAAGAAATGCAAGTTAGTAGTTAGACATTACAATCAAACTTACAGTCATATTAGATATGTTTTCAAGATCAAATATATTTTAGATGAACAGGTCTTCTTCAAGCACTTCAGAGATCCATTACTGAATGGGGGTTTTTTAAGCTATTTTTAAATGTTTTGCTTTTTTATATAAAGTTTTAAATTGATTTTCAAAAACAATAAAGAATAAAATATGGCATTTAAGATATTTTAAGAACATAGGTCCTTAGTATGTAATGGGACATCTGCTTCTGGTAGCACCAATCCACTTTAGAGAAGATTATGAACATCAAGGAAACTCCTCCATATGAGTTGAACTTAGTGATAAAAGTTAACCACTGAGCAAGAAAGTACTCTTGCCTTGACTGTTGACAATATGATATTCAATATGGACAAGCAGGAGAAACACACAAAAGAATTGCCGAACCTTGCCAAGACAAGGGAGAAAGGATTTTGGGAATATCCTGCTGCCCAGAGAAGTTTGTCAGACATGCTAGGCCTATAATAGGCTGATGACACATACTTCAACAACACACAAGAACTTTGGGTGACTATCCAGGCAGCCAGCTGTTTCATTTCTTATACTTTTGGAAGTTGCTATTTACTTAATAGTATTTTCTTCTTGGGTCTCTAGAGAATTTGAAGATGAGATAGTTAATAGTTATAGTTTTCTAGTGACAGATTTAGAAAAGAAACTCACTTAAAAGTTAAATGGATGGATGTGGAGAATATCCTCCTGAGCGAGATATCACAATTCCAGAAAGAGAAGCAGGGGATGTAGTCACTCATTAGTGGATTTAAAAAAAAAAAGCAAAGCATTCCCAAACTGCAAACCACAAACACTGAACAGCTTGGGATCTGAAGCACCTTGGAGCAGCACCTTGGAGCCCATTCCCTTCAGAGGAACATCTGACCTAGTCTTGATGTTAGAATGAGGAGAGTGGATTTGCCTGGAGGGGATGCTGAACTAAGTTACCTTGGGACCTTGGGACCTCCTGCCCTTGCTGGGGAGGAGTTAAGGAGATGGGGAGAAGAGAGAGTGACTGGGAGGGGCAGGAGAGGGAAGGGAGTTTGAACAAGGGAATACATGGATTAAAAAATGAGGTTTTATTCTTAATAAGTAAAAAAAGAATTTCTGTGAATCTACTGACTACACATCCAGTATCTTATAGATCATTCACCCTTGGATCTGTCGCCCCCAGAATAGATGTAATATAGTTGCCTTAGGAGACGTCAAAATAATTGAGTTATATAACTATATACTCAGTGATAACCTTGAATCCATCCCTCTACAAATAATCTATGTATTTTTCTTCTAAAATTTGTGTAGGGGATTAAAATTGTTCCTTGGGTACTCCACTTTTGTGGAACTCCTGTGGTAGTTTGAAAGAAAAGGGTCCCCAAAGGGAGTGGGACTATTAGGACATGGGGCTTTGTTAGAGTAAGTGTAGTCTTGTTGAAAAATGTGTGTCACTGTGGAGGCAGGTTTTAAGATCTTTTACATGCTCAAGATACAAGGTATTTCAAACCACTTTCTGTTGCCTTTGGAATCAAGATGTAGAATTCTCCAGCACCATGTGTGCCTGCATGCTGTCAATACTCCTCACTAAGATGATAACGAACTGAACCCTTGAGCTGTAAATAAGCCACCTCAATTAAATGTTTTCTAAGAAAAAAAGTTAAAGTGACATCAAAATATAGTTTTAGTTAATAATACAAGTTTGATACAAAGTAGATTAGGTACAATCCTTTGGACTCACCAAAATAGGATAAATAATGGAATATATCTTTGAATATGTTGATTGTTAACAAACTAGACATTCCTCATGTAATTATTGTTTGTATATTATTGTATGTAATTATTGTACCTATTGTGTATGGTTTTTCCTATGTTAGTTATAACTTTCTTTTTTATTTTTGACACAAAAGAGGATATGTGGTGATATATTACATATTTAATAAAACCTGAAATATTGGAGAGATAGCACACAGTCAAATCATAAGCATACAGCTCAGGAATTTCTTTATCCTTCAGTAGATGGACAAACAGCTGAGATTCAATGGCACACACCTTTAATCCCAGCACAGGGAAAGCTGGGAGTGGCAACCTACACCCTTAATCCTATAACTCCAGAAACAGAACTTCCTCTGTGTCTGTGAGCTCAAGGCTAGCTATGAAACAGAGTAGTTCACACCTTTAATCCTAACCTGGATGAGATACAGCTGATGAGAAGGGTATATAAGGCCTCATAGGAACCCAGCAGATACAGAAGTGACCAGGAGGAGATTGAGGAAGTTGCAAGATAGCTAGGTGAGAATTGAATGGTGTTTTCTCTGTCTGATATATCAGCCTTCCCCAAATATTTGGCTCAGAGTCTTCTTTTCTTTTTTTCACAATTCAATTGTCTGTTTGTTGAAGCAATTATTAAAGTATAAAATGATTAGAAAAATGTTCACATTTGCAGGCATGACCTCAAATTCCAAGAGAAATGAAGTATTATTTTTAAGTAGTATAAAGGAAAGGAAACTGTATTAATCCAAGCTGAACTGACATATATTATGAAAAATCAAACTACATTCTGTTGCCTATAATTTATTTTAAAAAAAAATTATTTTTATTTTATGTGAATTGCCTGCATGTATAACTGTGTAAGGGTGTCAGATCTTGGAATTACAGACAGTTGTTAACTGCCATGTGAATGCTGGGAATCGAACTCAGGTCCTCCAGGAGAACAGCCAGTACTCTCAACCGCTGAGCCATCTCTCCAGCCCCTATAATTTGTTTTTTATTATTAATAAAGTCATATTTTTTTATCCATGTATCCCCTTGTTCAGACACTCTCCATTTCCCACCCTCCCCATCACTCACTCTTCTCCTCATCACTTTATCTCCTCCCCAGCAAGGGTGGGAGGTCAAAAGGACGCAAGGTGGCTTAGTTCAGCATCCACTCTAGGCAGATCAGCTGTCCTCATCCCAATATCAAGACTGGTCTTGTCAGAATCACTAAAGCTTTGGTTACAACATCCTATGGCTTATTTTGCATATATCTCCAAACTCTTCCAAATTCCTCTCACAAGCTTTTCCCAAAGCCAGCAGACTTTTCTTTCCCACCCACCAGTTCCCAAATAACCAACATGGACACTTAATATAAATTATAAGTACTCAGCCAATAACTCAGGCTTATTAGTAACTAGCTCTTACAACTTATATTAACTCATTTCTATTAATCTATGTATTGCTGTGTAGCTCATGGCTTTACCTGTCCTTCAGCATGTCTTGCTCCCCCTGCATTTTCTGACAACTCTTCTGACTCCTCCCTTCTTCCCAGTGTCCTTAGTTTTGTTTTCTTGCCTAACCATTTCCTGTCCAGCTATTACCCAGTCAGTTTCTTCATTAAACCAAACACAACATAATTTACACAGTGCACAGAAAAATTATTTCACAGCAGCTAAAAGCCCAAACGGCCAGGGCTAGTCATAGCAGTGACTCCATTTCTTTGGAACCAGCATTTATGTTAATTACATAGATTAAAAAACAGAAAGCATAAGATTCCAGGCACCAACCTATAGAATGGTGTTACCTGCAATCAAGGTGTACCTGCCTCTTTAGCTAATTCATTCTAGAAATGCCCTTAAAGATACACCTCAACCCGCCTCACCAGTTTCTTAGGTGAATCTAAACCCAGTCAAGTTGATAATGGATATTAGTCATGCCCCCTGCAACCCTGCATGATAAATGGCAGGTGGTACATGTTAATAAACAAAAAACATCAAAGTGATACCAGCAGCCTACAAAACAAGAAAAGATCTTCACAAACCCCACATCTAACAGGGGGCTGATCTCCAAAATATATTAAAAAAAAAAAAAACTCAAGAAACTAGACATCAAAATACCAAATAATCCAATTTAAAAATAGGCCACAGAGCTAAACAGAGACTCCTCAACAGAAGAATCTAAACTACCCAAAAGACATCTAAGGAACTGCTCAACATCCTTAGTCATCAGGGAAATACAATTCA
Source organism: Sigmodon hispidus (assembly GCA_004025045.1). Taxonomy (NCBI): domain Eukaryota; kingdom Metazoa; phylum Chordata; class Mammalia; order Rodentia; family Cricetidae; genus Sigmodon; species Sigmodon hispidus. Next base: position 55,632 of record PVIH01009294.1, on the reverse strand, counting down.
AAATGACTCTGAGATACCATCTTACACCTGTCAGAAAGGCTAAGATCAAAAACAGCTTAGGTTGAAGAGGATGTGGAGCGGGGGGAACACTCCTTCATTGCTGATGGGAGTACAAACTTGTACAGCCACTTTGAAAATCAGTATGGCTACTTCTCAGAAAATTAGGAATCAATCTACCTCAAGAACTAATGATACCATTCTTGAGCATATACACAAGGGATGTTCAATCATACTACAAAACACTTGCCCACCTATATTCATAGCAACATTGTTCGTAATAGCCAGAACCAGGAAACAACCTAGATGCCACTCAACCAAAGAATGGATAAAGAAAATGTGGTACACATACACAATGGAGAATTACTCAGCTATAAAAAACAATATCATAAAATTTGCAGGCAAATGGATGGGACTAGAAAGTATCATCATGAGTGAAGTAACCCAGACTCATAAAGACCAATATGGTATATACTCACTCATAAGTGGATACTAGATGTAAAACAAAGAATAACCAGACTACAACCCAAGGCTTCAGAGAAGCAGGTTAATAAGGGGGACCCAAAGAGGGATGCATGGATCACTCTGGGAAGGGGAAATAGGTGAGATCTCCTGAGTAATCTGAAGGGGGGGCAACAGAAGTGAGGGGATGTGAGATGAGAACATAAGAAAAAAAACAGTTGAGCTGGCACGGGAGTGAAATGGGAGAGCAATGAAAACATATCTTAATAGAGAGAGACATCATGAAGTTAAGGAGAAATGCTAGGAAAATTACTAGGAATCCACAAGGATGACCCTAACGTAGACTATTAGCAATAGTGGAGAGGGTTCCTGAGCTGGTCTGCCCTGGTAATCAGATTGGTGAATATCCTAACTGGCATCACACAGAAAAATTATTTCACAGCAGCTAAAAGCCCAAATGGCCAGGGTTAGTCACAAGCAGAGACCCAGAGCCAAGCACCAGACCAAGCTCCAGGAGTCCAGTCAAAGAAAGGGAAGAGGGATTATATGAGCAAGGCTGGGTCAAGATCATGAGGGGAAATCTACAGAGATGACTGAGTCAAGCTAGTGGGAACTCACAAAATTTAGACCAACAGCTGCGAAGCCTTGCATGGGACTGGATTAGGTCACTGACATATAGGAGACAGTTGTATAGCTTTTTCTGTTTAAGGATCCCCTGGCAGTGGGGTCAGGATCTATCCCTGGTGCATGAGCATACTTTTTGGAGCCCATTACCTATGGCGGAACACCTTGCCCAGTCTTGATTAAGCAAAGAGCAGCCTGAACCTGCCTCAACTAAATGTCCCAGGCTTTGCTGACTCCCCATGGAAGGCTTTATCTTTTGGGAGGAGGAAATGGGGGTAGGTTGGAGGGAGGCTTAGGGGAGCAGGAGGAAGGGTGAGAGGGGGATCTGTGATTAGTATGTAAAATGAATGAAAAAAATCTTAAATAAAAAAGTGATGCCAACATCATTTATCTTCATCATTTGGAAATTGTTTGGCCATACATGGGGTCACTAGGAACCAAGAAACAATTTTCTTGGGATTTACCAATGAGATACAGAAGTTGTATTAATATATTATATTGCAGTGAAATATTAGCAACTTCATAAACTATATGGTAATGCCCAACCACAATATTTAAATTTGCTAGTAATTTATAAACCTTATGTTTGGATAATAGCTTATATACTTTTCAAAGTTCTCTAATATCTACTGCTTTATTTATAGTCTCCTCATAGAAATATGATGATACTTATAAAATATTAATGGTGCATAATGTATGATTTTATAATAAAAGTCAAAACATCACTTGGATTTGTCTTCAGCTGTGATGAATAAAATCTGAAAGAATATAGAACTCAAAAAGAAAGCAATTCACTGTAGAGACATTATCATATGTCTCCATCCCTGGTAGCATAGCTCCCCATTCCCATCTTCACTCATGATTCAAGGTGAATATTGGACCTCTGGTCACATTGGCAATATTATAACATGAAAAAGGAAACACAAAACAAGTGAATATCCCCTCCCTCAAGGGGCAGCTGAGAGATTTCAATTTTATTACAGTGAACATTTACTCAGATAAAATTTTAGGTGGTTAAAATATTGTGGGAGAAGAGAAAACAAGTATCAATGAACCAGCAACTACTGCATGATCAGCCAGGCACAATGCCTGGGCGAAAATTCAAGTTTTCTGACTCCCAGGACCAATGTGTTCTTCCATGTGATCCCTATTCCAAACATATTTTACCTTTTTGGCTCAACATAAAATTTATGTCCAAGGAAAGGTATACCTTAAGGATATAATTCAATGACTTTTGACAGATTTACTTGCTGTGCCACCAACATCTCAAACAAGATAGAAAATATGTTCAATATGTCATTATTGTCATGACTTCTTTAGAATCTCTGAACCCAGTCAGTACCCACTGATCTAATTCTTGGTTTTGTTTAGTGTTGTGTTGTTTGCTTTGTTTCTGTTCTTGTTTCTGTTTCTGTCTCTGTTTTTGTTTTTCAAGACATAGTTTCTCTGTGTAGCTCTAGCTGGCCTGTAACTTCTTCTGTTCACTAGGCTGGCCTAGAACTCAGAGATTCACTTGTTTCTGCCTCCCAGTACTGAGATGAAAGGTGTGTGCCACTGTGCCCAACTTCACTGTTCTAATTTCTATCCTGTGTGTTCCTAGAAATGGAAACATGAACATGTATTCATCTGTGTCTGTTGTTCTCGATAAATTACAATAAATTAGGGGTTTTGTAGGTATGGGGGGTTGCAGCCATGTGTGAGGATGGCTGCACATGCATCTCTGTGTGTATATGGAGGAGCCAGAAATCAAATTCAGACATTCCTAAATCACTTCCCCACCTGATTTTTTATTACAATAAAGCCTCTCGCTGAGCCAGAGCTCATCAGTTCAGCTAGATTTGCTAACTAGAAAACTCCAAAGATTCTCCTATCTCTGCCTTGTGCCTCACCTCCAAGCACTGTGCTTGGGTTAAAGCATGCACCTAGACTTTTTAATGGATTCTGGGGATCTGAACTCAGATCCTCATGCATTTGTGGAAAGCACTTGGCCAAGTGAGCCATCTCTTCAGCCCAGTAGTTTTTATATGGTGACGGATATCCTATTGTATGAGTTCATCATAATTATAAAGATATTCTCTTATCATTGAGTGTTGAATCTTCAAGAAAGATTTTAAAATATAGGCACACACTGATATCCACTTACTATTTCACATGAAAATATAAAATTACATTCCTAATTTTAAATGAGAAAGTACTAGTAGGGCTGAACTGCATCTGGGTAAATAGTCATATTCAATGGCTTAATCTTCACCATCAGTTTAAAAACAACAATAGCCTAACACAACAGCACAATTTATAAATTTTGAAAAAAAAATCCTTTTTTACTGAAAATAATTATCAAAGTTTTCTTCATCAAGTACTCATGGACACACATTTTTAATCTACCCTCCAGATGCTAGAGAGATGGCTCAGTGGTTAAAGATACTTGTTGCTTTTGCAGAAGACCTGGGTTTGATTCTTGGCACCCACATGGTGGCTCACAAACATCTGTAACTCCAGTTATATGGAATCTGATGTCCTCTTGTGGCCTCCACAAGCACAGACATGCATGCATGAAAAGAGTCATACACATATATTTTAAAAACTAAAGTTGAAAGAATTTAACTTCCCTTAGACTTACTGACAGAATCCTATAATATATAAAATATTGGGTCTCACAAACTTTCACAGAAACTTAACTCCATAGAAACACATTAGAGAATGTGTACAGGTTTCCCTTAACTATTGAATGTCTTGATGTAAATATTCACTTGTCTTTCCTGCATTCTTCTTTATACACAGCATAATATTTGATTCAGCATTTGTATATGCAAAGTCAATTATTTAAGAAAAACTTTTCTTAAATCTTGATATCTCATAGTCTTCTATGGTAAAATTTAAAATACCTGGTTTACTATCACTTGATTGTTTTACCCTTTACCAGATTTTTGTTGTCGTAAGTTTTCCGGCCTGTTCTGGGGCCGGGAGGTTTGTAACTTGGCGCGTGGTGGCTGTTTGGAATTGGCTCTGTGCCTGTGGCTTTTGTCTTTTAAAGAAATGAATTATATGTTTATATTTTTTATATTGTTTGGCTCATGTTTTAAGTATATTATTCGCTAGATTTTTTATTTTAACTCAATTTATTTTTATTTGTTTTTTATCACGTGGCCTACAGCTCTTGGCTCATTTGAATTTTTATATGTTGTTTTTTTGGGGGACGGATGGAGACTGGCTTAACTCTACCCTTTTTTTTTTTTTGTTTGTGTTTTGATTTTTTACTCACTATATAGGCCAAAACAGTCTTTTATTTATAGCACATAGAGAACATTCCCACCACATCTCTTTTTTTTGTCTAATTAAAAAGGAAGGTTTTAATTTTTATATAGTAAAATTATATCAGAACAACTTTTAAGTAGGAATTATAGTTATAATATTTAGTTTATTTGTATTTATAAAATTAAAGAGAATATTTTATTATTTATTTTATTTTTGTGAGTTTAAAGTTTTATATTTAATATATCTTTTAAACTAAAAAGAATTATATTTATAATTATTAAACTTTTAATTATATTAAAGATTATAGAAGGACATAATATTATGTAAATAAATAGGAAGTGTAAGCAATTTTTAAAGTTTAGAAAATGACAGAGATGACTTATGTCTGTTTGGACAGTTATTTAAAGTTTTTTTATAACGTTGGGACATTTATTTTTAGCCTTTATGGCCTAAAGTTTTTGTTATATTTTTTAGTGATGTAGGAAATTTGACACAGTTTATTAGTTGCTTTTTTTGTGTCTTGAAGAATGTTTGGCGATGTTTTTTGTAAAGTAGGAACTTGAAGGACTATTTTGGCTTGTTTTGTTTATATTTAGAGGTCTCTTTTTTATGGAACTTGTATGTCTAGTTTATATAGCATATTGTCAAGTAGTTAATATCAGAACAGTTTTTTGTCTAGTGGCTTATTGTTGTCATAAAGTAAATTTTATATGAAGTTTTTTTAATGTTTATTATTTTTTTGAAATATATTGGTGTTGTTAGGAATAGACTCGTTTTGTTGTTTAGAAGAGTTTAAGTTTTTAAAATAATTTAAATGTCATATTTTGTATGTCTTTGAAGTGTTTAAAGACTATTTATTTAATTGAAATATATATTTTTGTATATTTAATTAATATGGCTATATGACTATTAATTTGTATTTTTTTTCCCCACCACAGATTTTACTAGATCAGTTTTAGGCTTTCAGAATTTAGGAAAATACAGGCATTTCCTGTACATTCCCTAGCCCAGTACCAGTATGTCCACCTCCCCCACTATCAAAATCTCTCAACAGACACATCATTGTCACCCAAAGTCTATAATTTATTTTTTGGTCTATTCTAGCCATTGAACACTCCAGAGGCTTTTACATACACAAATGGATGATGACATACAACCATTATGATAGCATTATGATATTTTCACTACCCTAAAAATCTTCTGTGTTTACCAAGCATTGAAGTGTACATCCTTAATTCTAGCACTCAGGAGGCAGAGATGGGTGGGTCTCTAAGTTTGAGACCATCCTAATCTAAACAGATCCAGGCTAGACTGAGTTACACAGTGAGACCATTTTTGTGGTTGCTGTTGTTGTTGTTGTTGTTGTTGTTGTTGTTGTTTTATCATAAGAAACTTAAAACACAGCAGGCAGGTATGGTCAAAGCTGTGTAATAAACTGTAATGCATTCATCACCCAGTTTAAACGATTATCTATGCAGGAAAAAATGTTGTTTATCAATAGTAAAGCATCACAACAAGTCTGTGAACCCCTTGGGTTAGAATATTCTGTTATACAGGAGCATCCTATGCATTGTAGGATATTTCATGAATCTCTGACCTCTGCCTCCTTAATGTTAGTGGCACTCTCCTCCCTGGTCAAGTTGGTCAAAGGAAAAATATTCCTAAACATTGCCAAATGTCTTGTATAGGCATAGTCACCCCTAGTTGAGAGACAATGACCTATACATCTAATTCACCACAAGTACTGTCCTCACACCTGTGGTTCCAAAATCCCTGGACCATCATTAAAAGATATAATTTTCTGTAAAGTCACATGACTAAGTGTCTGGTATGCAGGTGAAATCTCCCCACACACACATAAGTGCTCTCTGAACAGTGGATAAGTTCCGATTTTTTTTCACATTTCTTACTGAAGTTATTTCCCACTGGAACTTTAGGGTCCTGCTTCTTGTAAGACATTTTTCTTAATTAGGAAGAGATGAGGAGGAAGATCCCCAATGACTCCCCATCTCTCACTTAATCATGATTTCTCCCCTGGCTTCTCTTGGGGTGAACTTAAAACTGAGCTCCTGGGTTCTTAGTTCTCTGAGGAACATCTGAGAGGCAAATCTACTTTGCTATATTTTTACTTCATGGGACGTTGAGGTATGCCTCATAGATCTCCACATTTCCAAGTCTAAGGCTGCATGAGAACATATCCTCATCTTCTGACTCCATTGAGGAAGGAGTCTGGGCCATACCCAGCCTATGCATCTCCATCAGGTAACTGAGAAGCCACCATGAGCCAGGGCTGTTCTCACAATTATTTGTGTCTACATGTTAAGAACATAAAACATCACTGTGCTCAGAACAGTGAAGTAACTGAAACACTGATGTGAGCTTTGTGGCTATAGGCTTAATTTAGCTGTGATAGTTTTTTCCACTTTTTATAAAATAAAGTCATTTTTATCCATGTATCCCCTTGACCCCCCTCTCCCTTTCCTCTCCCAATCCCTCCCAGTCAGACTTCAACCTCCCTCCTCCCCATCCTCCCTTCCCCTCCCCAGAAAGGGGAAGAGGTCCCAAGGTTTATCAGCTCAGCATCCACTCCAGGCAGGTCTGATTTCCTCATCCTAATATCAAGATAGGGTTAGGTGTTCCTCTGAAGGGAATGGGCTCTGAAGTGCCAGCTCACATGCAGAAACACAGTCTGATCCCTTCCTTCGAGGCTCCACATACTGCCCATGTCAGTGGACAATTGCCTATCCTTGGAGGGCCTAGCTCCTTTTCCCGATGGTTCCTCAGTGGCTGTTCTTGATTCAGTGAGATGCCCAGAACTCCAGTCAGCCAGGACTCCCCCTATAATCAAATGAAGAACACCCTAACTGTCATCACAGAACTTACAACCAACAATGAATAGAGGTGGAGGCAGTGGTCCATGGCTGAGCTGGGCTGAGCGCCTAGTCTAGTTGGTTCCACTTTGAAAGTAAAGGAAATGGTGCTATAAGACACCTGGCATTTCTCAGAGTATGCTTGCATGAATATTTGTGGAAAACACTGTCTGGACCCTAGATGGGATTCCAGAATAAATAAGGTATGATATCATATCATGGAGACTTTTCCTCTTTCAGTAGTTACTGAACACCCGTAATAGGCAGAACATCAGACTAAGGAGACTAACTTTAGATATCAATTATGCATTTATTCTCCCTATCTTCACTGCACTGAATGATATCTCATGACATTGACTTCAGCAAGTGTTGGAGATGAAATAAAAAGCAAGGCATGCTCTGTCATCTGGGAATTCATAGTGCAGTGGGCAATATAATTGATCATAAGTGTTACTGCTGCAGAATGTCCAAGAGAAGGCACAGTGGCTGTGAGAAACTATGAATGGGGTAGGAGGTTTCTCATCTCTGAGATGTACCCAAGAAATCACAGGCTAGAATTAGCTTATAGAAGATGGGACAGGACCTAGGGATTGTGGTCTCTTCCTCTGAGGTGTGTGACATCATTATTTTACATTCTGGATCTTGAGTATCTGAAAACTTAAAGAACTCTGTAGACATTACAGGAGTCGCTACCTGAGAACATCTGAATGTGAACCCAGAACTTTCCTCTACAAGTAGCTTCTAGAGAGGATTATCTAATGCCCTGGGAATGTTTGTCTGCTCTCCACCTCTACAATTATAAGGTATTCCCTGAGTTTCCTCTGGCTTGCAGAGGTCTTCATCACTTGCCTGAATCAACAAGGAGAGAGATTTTGTGAGATAGGAAGAACCATCTGGCTCTAACCTTGGGAGCTCTAGAGTCTCACTAGAGGAAAGGCTGTGTTAATTCACAAGTCTGAGCTATTTGAGGGAAAAAGCAGTTTTCAAGTCAGTCAGTATGCAGTCTGGTAATGCCCTGAGGTGTTATACAGGTGGGTCCTGAGGAAGAATGTTGGATCATTACTCCCACTAAGAAAATTAGAGGAAATCAAAGCACCAGGAGAGAAAAGAAAAGTAAGTGGGTTGAAGTGAAGGAAAAAGAAAACATCAATAAGTAATAAAGCATAGAATAAGAACAAGAATTAGAAAAAACCAGACCCAGCCACGTCTGTGGTGAGCACTGATTCCCTTAAGCCACACCAAGCATCAAAGGAGCTACAGCAGTGTTATCTATTCTGAAGACACTAATACCTTATAATAGATGGTTGAGAACTTTGTTCTGGAAATCAAGGAAAGAAATAACAAAGGAAGACTTCATAAGAAAGGCAATAAAAGGACATAGTACAGATGGAAACAGCATCCTGGCAGAGAAAATATAACCTTTTAATGTCTTCCCTTATTTGATCTCTTTCCACAGCTCTGCATTCTGCATGCAAAGTGACTTACTTTGGATAATAGACATTATTGCTGATGGTCCTTGGCTTCAGGGTAAAAGCACAAAGTGCTACCAGTCCTTCATACCCTGAAGGCATCTCTCCTATAGCATTGTTCTTTACTATGTTCTCCACTCTTCCAGCCAGACACAATACATTTCCCTTCCTCTCAGTCTTCAGGGCATGCTCTTGCTTCTTCGTGTTACTAACTCAACTATCCTATCATTTCAGATCATATCACCCAGCTTGCTCCCTTATGGCTAACATACACAATGTGACTGAGTTCATTTTTCTGGGACTCTCTTCCAATCAAAAGGTGCAGAGAGTTTGCTTTGTGGTATTTCTGCTCTTGTACACAGCCATTGTGGTAGGGAACCTCCTCATGGTGGTCACTGTCGCAGCCAGCAGAAGCCTTGGATCTCCCATGTACTTCTTTCTCAGCTACCTCTCCTTTGTAGAGATCTGCTACTCCTCTACAACAGCTCCCAAACTCATCTTTGATCTCCTATCTGAGAAGAAATCTATATCTGTGTGGGGCTGCATAACACAGCTTTTCTTCATCCACTTCTTTGGTGGCATTGAGATGTTCCTGCTCACGGTGATGGCCTATGACCGCTATGCGGCCATCTGCAGGCCCCTGCACTATACCAGCATCATGAACCGACAGGTGTGTGCTGTCCTTGTGGGAATAGCATGGGTGGGAGGCTTTGTACATTCCTTTGCCCAGATTCTGCTCATCTTCCGCTTGCCATTCTGTGGCCCCAATGTCATTGACCATTATTTCTGTGATGTGCTTCCTCTGCTCAAACTTGCTTGCTCAGACACCTTCCTCAACGGTCTCCTGATTGTTGCCAATGGGGGAACACTGTCTGTGATCAGTTTTGTGGTCCTCTTAGCATCCTACATGGTCATCTTGTTTCATCTGAGAACTCAGAGTTCTGAGGGACGACGCAAAGCACTGTCCACCTGTGGGTCCCATGTCACTGTGGTAACGTTATTCTTTGCACCCTGTGTCTTCATCTATCTGAGACCTTCAGCCACTCTGCCTGTAGACAAGATGGTAGCTGTGTTCTACACTGTGATAACCCCTCTCCTCAACCCTGTCATCTATTCTCTGAGAAATACAGAAGTGAAGAAAGCCATGAAGATTCTATGGATCAGGACAATGAAAGCTGGTAACAAATAGAGGCTGAGTCTGTATATGGTCATGAGTGTGGAATGACATTAAATTCCTAACGTTCTCTCTACACAATGGAGTACTACTCAGCAGTAAGAAAAAATGATATCCTAAAATTTGCAGGCAAATGGATGGATTTGGAAAATATCCTCCTGAACGAGGTATCACAAACCCAGAAAGATAAGCAGAGGATGTACTCACTCATTAGTGGACTTTGAACAAAAAGTAAAGCATTCCCAAGCTGCAAACCACAACCACTGAACAGTTTGGGATCTGAAACACCTTAGACGGGCACCTTGGAGCCCATTCCCTCCAGAGGAACACCTGACCCAGTCTTGATGTTGGGGTGAGGAAATTGGATCTGCCTAGAGTGAACGCTGGACTAAGACACCTTGTGACCTTGGGACCTCCTGCTCTTGCTGGGGAGGAGATAAAGTGACATGAAGAAGAGGGAGTGACTGGGAGGGGTGGGCAGGGGAAGGGAGTTTGAACAAAGGGATACATGGATAAAAAAAAATATGACTTTATTCATAATAAAAAAAACTTGAAAATAAATAAATAAATGACATAATTATAATCTAAAAAAAAGCAAAAAAAATTCTAATATGCCCATGACTGGAAAAAAGGAGTAAAAAAAATTCATAGCATTTGTTAGTTCTAGACTTGTTCTTTATAGTCCATCCTCAATTTTTCATCTTAAGCATTTGTAAAACATATCCTAATATTATATAACACTATAATACATTTAGTCATTTTAGAATGTTTCAAATTACCCCTATAAATAACAATGTGCAAATATACAAAGGAGAATATCCAACAGTGCTTTCAGCTTTTCCTTTAGCTCTCACTACAGTGAATTTGCATTGTTGGGGAATATGAAGGCCTTGGTTACCCCATAAAATTGAACTGCATGTCCTGTGAAAGTGTTCCTCACAAAATCAAAATGTTATAATTAAGTATAGTGGAGGACTTGGGATGTGGCTTAGCTTCTATGGTGCTTATATTCATAAAGCCCTGGGTTTAATCACAAGCACCCATAAACTTAGCATGGTAGTGCATTCCAGTGATCCTAAGCACTGGGAGCTAAAAATAGAAGCAATAGGACCTCAAGGTTATCTTCAGTTATGCAACGCATTTTAAGCCAGTCTGAGATATAAGACATAATTTATTTTATTCACATTTGTAATTACTAAAATATTTTGAGATTATAATGTAATTACAACTTTTTTACTTCCCCTTTCCTCTCTCTAAGCCCTCACATATATACCTCATTACTCTTCTTCAAATTCATGGCCTCTTTTTTCAGTGGTATTGCATATATGTGTGTATGCATACATATATGCATGTGTGTGTTCATATATAACCTGTTCACTAACTCTTCTCCCCATCACTTTATCTCCTCACCAGATAAAGTGAGGAGATAAAAAGCAGGAGGTACCAAGGTCCCAGAACCCAAAATAGCTTAGTTCAGCATCGACTCCTGGCAGATCCAGTTTCCTCACCCTAACATCAAGACTTGGTGCTTCTGGAGGGAATGGGCTCCAAGGTGTATGTCCAAGGTGTTTCAGATCCCAAGTTGGTCAGTGGTTGTGGACATTCTTAGCTTTTTGTTTAAAGTCCACTAATAAGTAAATACATCCCCTGCTTATCTTTCTGCGTTTGTGATATCTCCATTAGCAGGTTATTCTCCAAATCCATCTATTTGCCTGCAAATTCTAGGATATCATTTTTTCTTACTGTTGAGTAGTACTCCATTGTGTAGATGTACCGCAGTTTGCTAATCTGTTCTTCATTTGAGGGGCATCTAGGTTGTATCCAAGTTCTTGCTATATGAATAATGCTGCTACAAACATAGTTGAGCTAATGCCTTTGGAGTGTGAATGTGCATCTTTAGGGTATATACCCAATAGTGGTATTGCTGGATCTTTAGGGAGATTGATCCCTAGTTTTCTGAGAAACTGCCATATTGCATTCCAGAGTGGCTGAACAAGTTTACATTCCCACCAACAATGGAAAAGTGTTCCGCTTGCTCCTCAGCCTCTCCAACATAGGCTGTCATCTGTGTCTTTTATCTTAGCCCATTTGAGAGATGTAAGGTGATATGTCAAAGTTGTTTTAATTTGCATTTCTCTGATGGCTAAAGACTCCAAGCACTTTTTCAAGTGCCTTTTAGCAATTTGTAATTCTACTGAGAATTTCCTTTTTAGTTTTGAACCCTTTTTTGATTGGGTTTTTCAAGGTTTGGGGCTCTAGTTTCTTGAGTACTCTATATATTTTAGAGATCAGTGCTCTGTCACTTATAGGGTTGGTGAAAATCTTTTCCCATTCTGTAGGCTATTGATTTGTCTTATGGACTATCCTTGGCTTCACAGAAGCTTCTCAGTTTCAGGAGGTCCCACTTATTGATTGTTGATTTTAGTGTCTGTGCCACTGGTGTTATAGTTAGGAAGTTGTCACCTGTGCCAGTTCCTTGGAGGGTATTTCCCAGTTTCTTTTCTATCAGGTTCAGAGTGGCTGGGTTTATGTTGAGGTCTTTGATCCACGTGGATTTGAGTTCTGTGCAGGGTGACAGGCTTGGATCTATTTGCATTTTTCTACACACTACCATCCAGCTATGCCAACACCATTTGTTAAAGATGCTATCTTTTTTCCATTGAATATTTTGGGCCTCTTTGTCAAAGATCAGGTGTTCATAGGTTTTTGGGTTAATGCCCAGATCCTCAATTTGATTCCATTGATTCACGAGTCTGTTTTTATGCCAGTACCAGGCTGCTTTTATTACTGTAGCTCTATAGAATAACTTGAAGTTGGGGATGGTGATGCCTACTGAGATTCTTTTGTTAATCAAAATTGTTTTGGCAATCCTGGCGTTCCTAGTATTCCAAATGAAATTGAGTATTGTCCATTCAAGGTTTGTTAAAAATTGTGTTGGGATTTTGAAGGGAATTGCATGGAATCTGTAGATTGTTTTTGGTAGAATTGCCATTTTTACTACGTTGATCCTACCTATCCAGGAACATGGGAGATCTTTCCATTTTCTGACATCCTCTTCAATTTCTTTCTTCAGTGATTTAAAATTTCAGTTAAATAGATCTGTTACTTCTCTTGTTACAGTTACTTTAAGGTACTTAATGCAATTTGCAGCTATTATGAAGGGTAATGTTTCCCTTAATTCTATTTCAGCACTTTTATCTTTAGTGTATAAAAGGGCTACTGATTTCTTTGAGCTAATCTTGTACCCTGCTATCTTGCTGATGGTGTTTATCAGCTGTAGAAGTTACGTGGTAGAATTTTGTGGATCACTTATGTATACAATCATATCATCTGCAAATAGAGATAGTTTCACTTCTTCTTTTCCATTTTGTATCCCCTTAATCTCTTTTTGTTCCCTTATTGCTTTAGCTAAAACTTCAAACACTATATTGAATAGATAAGGGAAGAGAGGACATCCTTGTCTAGTGGCTGATTTTAGTGGGATTGCTTTGAGTTTTTCTCCATTAATTTTGATGTTGGCTGTTGGCTTCTTATAAATTGCTTTTTTTCTATTTAGATATTTTCCCTGTATTCCTGATCTCTCCAGGACTTTTACCATAAAGGGGTGTTGGATGTTTTCAAAGGCTTTTTCAGCATCTAAGGATATGATCATGTGGTTTCCTTCCTTCAATTTGTTTATATGATGGATGATATTTACAGTTTTTTGTACATTGAACCATCCCTGCATTTCTGGAATGAAGCCTACTTGATCATGGTGGATAATATTTTTTATATGTTGTGGCATACGGTTTGCCAGAATTTTGTTGAGAATTTTAGCATCAATATTCATGAGAGAAACTGGTCTGTAATTCTTCTTCTTTATTGCATCTTTGAGTGGCTTTGTTATTAGGGTAATTGTGGCCTCATAAAAAGAGTTTGGCAATATTCCTTCAGTTTCTACTATGTAAAACAGTTTTAAGAGTGTTGGTAATAGTTCTTTTAATGTCTGGTAAAACTCTGCACTGAAACCATCTGGACTTTGGCTTTTTTTTTTTACTTGGAGGCTTTTAATGACAGCTTCAATTTCCTTTAGGGTTACATGTCTGTTTAGGTATTTATCCTGATCTTGATTTAATTTTAGTAAATGGTACCTGTCCAAGAAGGTTCATTTCTTCTAGGTTTTCCATTTTTGTGGAGTATAGATTTTCAAAGTATGACCTGATAATTCTCTGGATTTCCTGGGGGTCTGTTGTTATGTCCCTCTTTTCATTTCTGATTTTGTTGATTTAAATACTCTCTCTCTCTGCTTTTTGGTTAGTTTGGATAAGGGGTTATCTATGTTGCTGACTTTCTCAAAGAACCAACTCTGATTCATTGATTCTTTGTATTGTTCTTTTTGTTTCGATTGTATTGATTTCAGCTCTAAGTTTGATTATTTCCTGCTAGCTACTCCTTCTAAGTGAGATTGCTTCTAATTGTTTTAAGGCTTTCAGCTGTGCTGTTAGTTCTCTAGTGTGGGATTTCTCTAGGTTTTTCATATAGGCATCTAGTGCTATGAATTTTCCTCTTAAGACTACTTTCATTTTGTCCCACAAGTTTGGGTATGTTGTGGATTCATTTTTGTTAAATTCAATTGAGTGATGTTTAGTTTCCATGAGTTGGTAGGCTTTCTGTGATTTTTGATGTTGTTGAACTCTAACTTTAGGCCCTGATGGTCTGGTATGATACAAGGAATTATTTCCATTTCTTTGTATCTGATGATATTTGCTTTATGACCATTTATGTGGTCAATTTTAGAGAAAGTTCCATGAGGAGCTGAGAAATATGTATATTCCTTTGTGTTTGTGTGGAAGCTTCTGTAAATATCTATTAAATCTATGTGCATCATAACCTCAGTTAGACACCTTATTTCTCTGTTGAGTCTCTGTCTGGTTGACCTGCCCAAGGGTGAAAGTGGGGTATTGAGGTCTCCCACTATTAGGGTGTGAGAAGTGATGTAGGATTTGAGCTTTAGTAGTGTTTCTCTTACATAGATAGGTGCCCTTATATTAGGGGCATAAATATTCAGAATTGAAATCTCATCTTATATACAGAACTTTCCACCCAACACAAAGGAATATTCATTTTTCTCAGTATCCACGGAACTTTCTCAAAAATTGACCATACACTTAATCATAAAGCAAATATCAATACATATAAAAAAGAATAATAACTCCATGTATCATATCAGACCACAATGAATTAAAGTTAGAGTTCAATAACAACACAAACCACAGAAAGCCTACAAATTTATGGACACTAAACATCTCTCAGTTGAACCACCTCTGGGTCAAGAAAAAAATCAAAGACTTTCTAGAATATAATAAAAATGAATCCACAACATATCCAAACTAATAGGACACAATGAAAGCAGTACTAAGAGGAAAATTCATAGCACTAGATGCCTAATGAAAAACCTAGAGAAATCCCACACTAGAGAACTAACAGCACAGCTGAAAGCCTTAAAACAATTAGAAGCAATCTCACCTAGATGGAGTAGATGGCAGGAAATAATCAAACCATAGCTGAAATCAATAAAATTAAAACAAAGAGAACAATACAAAGAACCAATAAATCAAAGAGTTGGTCTTTTGAGAAAGTTAACAAGATAAACAAACCTTTATCTAAACTAACCAAAAGCCAGAGAAAGAATGTAAAAATTAGCAGAAACAGAAATAAATAAGGGAACATAACAACAGACATCCAGGGAATCCAGAGACTTATTAGGTGAGACTACAAAAAACCTATACTCCACTAAACTGGAAAACCTAAAAGAAATGTACAACTTTCTAGACAGATACCACTTACCAAAATTAAATCAAGACCAGTTAAATTACCTAAATAAACCTATAGTCCCCAAGGAAATTGAAGTTGTTATTAAAAGTCTCCCAAACAAAAAAAAAAAAAACAAAAAAAAAAGCCCAAGGCCCAATGGATGAAGAATTCTATCAGACATTCAAAGGAGAACTAATACCAATACTTCTCAAATTGTTCCATACAATAGAAACCAAAGGAACATTGCCAAACTTTTTATGAGACTAAAGTCACCCTGATATGCAAGCCACACAAAGATCCAACAAAGAGAATTACAGACTAATCTCCCTCATAAACTTCGATGCAAAAATACTCAGTAAAATACTGACAAACTGAATTCAAAACATATCAAAAAATTATCCACCACAATCATGTAGGCTTCATCCCAGAGATGCAGAAATGGTTCAACATATAAAAAACTATCAATGTCATTTATCATATAAACAAACTGAAAGAAAAACACCACATGTGATTATCTCATTAAATGCTGAAAAAGTCTTTGACAAAATCCAACACTCCTTCATGATAAAAGTTCTGAGGAGTTCAGGAACATAAGGAAAATACCTAAACATAATAAAGGCAATATAGAGCAAGTGGACAGGCAACATCAAACTAAATGGAAAGAAACTCAAAGTAATCTCACTAAAATCAGGAACAAGACAAGGCTGTCCTCTCTCCCCATATCTATTCAATATAGTTCTCAAAGTCTTAGCTAAAGCAGTAAGAGAACAAAATGAGATTAAGGAGATACAAATAGGAAAAAAAAAAGAAGTCAAATTATGACTATTTGCAGATGATATGATTGTATACATAAGTGACCCCAATAATCCTACCAGGAAACTCTTACAGCTGATAAGCACCTTCTGCAATGTAGCAGGGTAGAAGATTAACTCAAAAAGATCAATAGCCCACTTATACTCATATGATACACAGGCTAAAAACAAAATCAGGGAAACATCACCCATTGTAATAGCTGCAAACAGCATGAAATATCTTGGGGTAACTCTAACCAAAGAGGTGACAGACCTATATGACAATAACTTTAAGATAATAAAGAAAGAAGATATCAGGAAATGGAAAGATGTTCCTGGAGAGGTAGGATTAATATAGAAAACTGGCAATCCTACCAAAAGCACTCTACAGATTCAATACAATCCCCATCAAAATCCCAACACAATTTTTCATAGATCTTGAAATCAAGTACTCATATGGAATAACAAGAAACCCAGAATCACCAAAACAATCCTGTTCAATAACAGAACTTCAGGAGGCATTACCACCTCTGACTTAAAGCTAAATTATAGAACTATAGTAATAAAAACAGCTTGGTACTGGCATAAAAACAGACTTGTGAATCAATGGAATTGAATTGAAGACCCCGACCTTAATCCACACATTTATGAACATCTGATTTTTGATAAAGAGGCCAAAAATATAAAATGACAAAAAAAGATAGTATCTTCATCAAATGGTGCTGGCATAACTGGATGGTAGTATGTAAGAGAATGCAAATAGATCCAAACCTACCACCCTGCACAAAACTCAAGTCCAAATGGATCAAAGTTATAAACCCATTTACACTGAACTTGGTAGGAAAAAAATGGGAAATATCCTTGAATGCATTGACACACTTCCTAAATATAACACCAGTAGCACAGACACTAAGAACAAGAATTAATAAATGGGATTTCCTAAAACTGATATGCTTCTGTAAGGCAAAGGACACAGTCAATAAGACAAAATGACAGCCTACAGAATGGGAGATCATCAGCAACCCTATCTCTGACAGAGGATTGACCTCTAAAATATATAGAGAACTCAAGAAACTAGAGGTCAAAAATTCATATAATCTAATTTTAAAATGTAGTTCAGAGTTTAAAAGAGAATTCTCAACAGAAGAATTTCAAATGGCTGAAAAATGCTTAAAGAATTGTTCAACATCTTTAGCAATAAGAGAAATGCAAATAAAAACAACTATGGGATACTATTTCACACCTGTCAGAATGACTAAGATCAAAAACACAGATGACAGCCTATGCCAGATGAGATGTAGAGCAAAGGAACACTACTTCATTGCTGCCATGTATAACTTATACAGTCATCTTGGAAATCAGTATGGCAGTTCCTCAGAAAACTGAGAATCAATCTACTCAATGATCCAGCAATACCACTATTGGGCATACCCAAGGGGTACACATTCTTACCCCTAGGGCATTAGCTCAACTATGTTCATAACAGCATTATTTGTAATAGCCAGAACCTGGAAACAACCTAGATGCCACTCAACTGCAGAATGGATTTAAAAATTGTGGTACATTTACACAACAGAGTACTACTCAACAGGGAAAAAAAAAGACATCCTAAAATTTACAGGCAAATGGATGTATCTGGAGAGTATCATCCCAGGTGAGGTAGCACAGTCTCAGAAAGATAAACATGGTATGTACTTATATAAGTAGATTTTAGACATAAAGCAAATAATATCCAGGCTGCAAACCACAACCACAGAACAGCTAGGTAACAGGAGGAACTTAAGAGAGACATCCAGGGATTCCCCTGGGAAGGGGAAATAGAGAAGATCTCCTGAGTAAATTGGGATCATAATGGGGAGCAAGCAAAGGGAGATGGGAATAAATAATAAGAGAATGAGATGGTTGAATGAGAGGCGCAACAGAGAAGGAGAACAAAGATAGAGGGAGCCACTGTGGGGTTAGAAAGAAACCTGATACTAAGGAAACCTAGCAAGATGTCCCTGGCTAGGACTCCAAGCAATAGTGGAGAGAGTGCATAAACAGGACTTCCCCTATAGTCAAATGAATGACCACCCTAATTGTCATTTAGAAACTTTATCCAACAATGAATAGAGGCAGACAGAGATCCATAGCTAAGCATCAGATGGAGCTCCTGATCTAGCAGAAAAGAGAGAGGAGAGTGTATATGAGCAAAGGGATCAGGATTATGAGGAGCAGACACACAGAGATGGCTGTCTGGAGCTACTGGAGCTCATTGACTCCAAAATAATAGCTGAGGAACCTTCATTGAAAGAAACTAAACTCTCCAAAGATAAACAACAGTCAAACAGCATGGGCAGTTTGTGGAGTCTCTTGCAGTAGGATCAGAGTATATTCTTGGTGCATGAACTGACATCTCAAAGCCCATTCCCTACAGAGGAACAGCTAACTCAGCCTTAATACTGGGATGAGAGACTCGGACCTATTTGAACTGGATATTCCAGACCTAACTGACTCACATGGGATTCCTTGTCATCCTTGGGGAATGGATGGGGGAAGGGGTGGAAGGGGTCCAAGGGAGGACTGGGAGGAGAAAAGGGAGGGAGAGCAGTGGTAGTTATGGGAAAAAAAACTTTTTACATTAAATAAATAAAAATTTTACAAAGTCTGAACAAAGGGATACATGAATAAAATATGACTTTATTCATAATAAAAAAGAAAAAATGAAAAGAGAATGAAACCCACAGCCAACATTAACCTAAAGGAAGAAAAGCTTGAAGCGTTCTACAGAAGTCAAAAAGGAGTCAGGAATGTCCACTATCTTCACGCCTTTTCAATATTGAGCTTGAAGTACTATCTGGATCAATAAGGTAAGAGAAGAAAATTAAAGGGATATAAATAAGAAAAAAAGAAGTCAAACTATTCCTATTTGAAGATGACATGATACATTAGACATCCAAGAAATTCTTCAAGAAAACTCCTAGAAACTCAGCAATTTGGCAAGACAAAAAAAAAATCAACTTGCACAAGTCAATAACTTTTTTTATATAGTACCAACAAATATAAAAAGTAGAAGATAATGGATACTCTACCATACACAGAAGCATAAAGAAAATAAAATATATAAGAATAAACCTAACTAAGGAAATGAAGGACCTTACAATGAAAACTTTAAGCCTCTGAAGAAAGAGCTAGAGAAAGACACTAGAAAACAGAAAGACATCCCATGCTCATTGACTGGTAGAAGCAATATTGTGAGAATGATCATTCACTTCAAGAATAAACCATTTTTCTTTTCCCAGCGCTGTTTATATATTACTGTTCGGCTAGCTCCTGGCAACATTGCTGCAAGCAGAGCCTGATCAAACAGTATCTTTGACCCTTTTACCCGAGTTCTTTCTTTTTCCCTTTTGGCCTTGTTTTACCTCAAAAAGTGTTCCTCTTGGGCTTTATTCCCTGCTTGCAAGTTTCCTGGAGCCATGAGGCTTCCTCTGGGTCAGAGTCTATGCTTGAAAAAGGATCAACAGAAAGGAACTCTGGATCTTCCCCCCAACACCATCAAAAAAATCCATATCTCAATCTTCACAGAAATAGAAAAAAAAAGAGAGAGTGACCTGATGTAGTGGGAGGGGAAAGGGACCTTGAATAAGGATATGCACTGATAGAAAACATTATTTCTTTATTCATAATAAAAAAGAAAAAAAAAGAAAAAAGAGGAACTCCTAAAATTCATATGGAATCAGAAAAGACCCAGTATAACCAAAGCAACCATAAACTAAAGGAACAATCCTGAAGAGACTATCATTTCAGATCTTAATATGTCTTACAGAGCCATAGGGCCAAGAACAACATGGCACTGGCACAAAACAGACATGTATACCCACAGAACAGAATCAAAGACCTAAACATGAGTACACATATTTCAAGAAACTTAATATTTGGCAAAGATGTCAAAAACATAAGCTGAAGAAAAGAAAGCATCTCTAAAAAATGGTACTGGGGAAACTGGATGTCCACATGTAGAAGAATTTAATTAGATCCGTACCTATCAACTTTCACAAATACTAACTCCAAAATGTATCAAAGCCCTAAACATAAAACCTGGAACACTGAAACTGCTAGGGGGAAAAACATAGGCAGTGCCCTGCATGAAATCTATGTAGAAAAGGACTTTCTGAATAAAACTCCATTTGCCCAAGAATTAAGATTAAATGGTTTACATATGTGGTTGTTTGGATAAAAATGGTTCCCATAGGCTCACTGATTTGAACACTTAGAAAAATAATGTTTCCTATCAGTGCAACACCAGGGAATGGCACTACTTGAAAGAATTTCAATCCTTTCAAATAGTGTGGCCTTGTTGGAGAAAGTGTGTCATTGTGGGTGGGCTTTGAGGTCTCAAATGCCTATTCCAAGCCCATAATCTCTTCCTGTTGCCTGTGGATCAGGATGTAGAACTCACAGCTATTTCTCCAGCACCATGTCTGCCTACATGCCACAATGCTCTTGGCCACAAGAATAATGGACTAAACCTCTGAAACAGTAAATAAGCCCCAATTAAATGCTTTCTTTTATAAGAGCTGCAGTGATCATGGTGTCTCTTCACATCCATAGAATATCAATGATGATGACAAGTAACAACCATTAATAAAAAAACAAAACAAATTTTAAAGAGAGCAAAGAGGATTTTAAAAAAGGTTTTGGAGGGAGAAAAGGGAAGGAGACATAATGTAATCATATTACAACTTCAAAAATAAAAAAATAAATCTATATTTCATATATGAAATAAAACACTTGATTCCTAAGTCTGGATTGTGTTGTGTCCAGAACTTGACTCACAGAGAGACCACCGAAGCCAGAAATGTCCAGAATGCAAACAGCAAGGTTTATTGGCAGCACAATACAAGCCAGGCAGGGAGCATACTTTAAGTTTCTGTGACAACAGAGCAGGAAGTAGCTGGTGTCCTTAGCTACAAGGGGTTTTTTTAATAGGAAAAAGCTACAACAAAGTTGGTTGCTTGGGGGTACAGTGCTGACGTGCTATTGATTGACCCATGCTGAGGGCCTTTCTGCCCCAGAGTATCTTTGGACCCCACCTGGATGTACCCCGCCAGGATCCTATCTGGGGTGGTTAGTTTTTCCCAGAGCTAGTCAAGCAAGAATATATTCCTTTCCCAGACCTGGGCTGATGTCTTAGATGATCTCCCAGAGCTGGGCAGGTATTCTTCTCTCAGAACTGAGGAGGTCCCCTGCTAGGTCTACTATTTTAGGACATGTTTTTGTCCCAGGACTGATCAGGCATGACTATTCTTCTCCCAGACCTGGGCAGCACTCCCCCCTTGCTAGAAATGAGAAACTAAACTTTATCTTACCTTTTTATAAAATAGCTACTAGAATGCAAAATGGGGTTTCTTGGGCTTAGTTTTCTCTCTTCAGATTGCTTTGGCTTTTTTTTTTTTTTTAACATGGCAATCCCTAGTTCCCTCCATTTTTCTTCAAATGACACATTATTCTTCCTTATGATTCTTCCCATTTGGGGAGCTAGAAAGATGGCTCTACTGTTAAGACCACTTGCTACTCTTGTAGAAGACTGGAGTTTGATTTCCAACACCCAGATGGTAGCTTACAACTGTCTGTAACTCCAATTTCAAGGAATCTAGTTCCATGTGCACTGCATGCACATTTGCACATCCATGCAAACAAAACTCTCAGACACATAATACAAAAATAAATAAATATAAAAGAATTATATGGTCCAGCCCCCTCATCTGCCATGTGGTGATAGGTGAAGGAAAGATGTCTTCTCCCACCCTTACACCTTGCCATCTATGGCAGATTGAAGACCCAGCCCTTGGGGCAGGGTGGGGGAGAGGTCATGAGTGTTGGAAAGCTGGCCTTGCTCCCTGGCTTTGGCAATTAGGAGAGCAGGCAGGCCATTCCCCTCTCCCCAGGCAAAACAGTAGATCTGGCCCTGGTGGTGAGCAAGACTCAAGGGCATGAGGGCAGGAGAATTGCCCCTGTTCCTTGCTGCCTGCCACACTGTGTTAGCTAGGTAGGGCAATGCTAGAGAGCTCACCCTGGTGGTAATGATGAGGAAAAGCTGGCAAGCTGACCAGCTCACCTACCACCCAGGCCCAGAACCAGGGCTATGTGTTAGCCCACCCCAACATTCATCTCATCTGTAACTTCTGAAGTATGTAATGGGGCTGGATCTGAAAATCAAAAGCTGCAGGATCTTTGTTTCATAGGACAACAAGATACCTAAGAGGAGTCTTGGTGTGGTAGTTTAAATGTAATTGGCCCCCATAATCTCATAGAAAGTGGCACTATTAGAAAGTGGGGCTTTGTTGGAGTGGGTATGCCTTGTTGGAGGAAGTGTGTCATGTGAGGTCAGGCTTTAAGATTTCCTATACTCAGATGTCACCCAGTGTCTCAGTTGACTTCTTGTTGTCTGCAAGATGTAGGACTCTCAGCTACCACTCTAGCCATGCCTGTATGCATACCAGCATGCTTCCCATGATAATAATAGACCAAACTGAATCTCTAAAACTGTAAGTAAGCTACCCTAATTAAATATTTTTCTTTGTAAGAGTTGCCGTGACCAATTTTGCGGTAATATATTTCATGTTTAATAAAATCAGCCTGGAATATCAGAGAATAAATTTATCCACAGTAAAGCCAGAAGGTCAGAGAGTGGTAACTCATGCCTTTAATCCCAGCACAGGCAAAACCAAGTGGTGACCTATGCCTTTAGGTCCATAACTCCAGAGACAAAGATTTTTCTATGTTTCTGTGAGTTCAAGGCCTAACAACCAAACAGTAGTAATTCATACCTTTAATCCTAACTCTAGGATTATGATGCAGAGTTGAACTCAGAAGTGAAACAACTGAGCAAGGAAGATATTTAAGGCAGGTGTAGGCAGACATTGAGGCAGTCTGTGAAAGCGATGAGCTAGGCTGAGGACTCTTGAAGATAGCTTTCACCCTGATAAATTTGCTGGGTGAGATTTAACTGTGGTCTGTTTCTTCTCTCTGATATTCCAGATTTTCCCCAATATCTGGCTCTGAGTTTTCATTAAATACCAACTAGAATTTGTGTTTCACAATCCCAGAGAAGCTAGGTAACAAGGAGGACCCTAAAAGAGACATCCATGGATTCCCTGAAAAGAGGAAATAGATAAGATCTTCTGAGTAAATTAGAAGCATGAGGGTGGGGTAAGAGAAGCTAAGAAGATAACATGAGGAAACAGGATGGTAGAGTTGGAGGGGGGATGGAGTGGGAGAACAACAAAATAGATATTTTGACAGATGGAGAAACCAGGTGCTAGGGAAATTCCCAAGAATCTATAAGAATGATCCCAACTAAGACTCCAAGCAATAGTGGAGAGGGTGCCTGAACTGGCCCTCCCCTGTAATCAAATTAATGGCCATCCTAATTGTTATCATAGAACCTTCATCTAGCAACTGATGGAAGTAGATGCAAAGATCCTCAGCTAAGCTCTGGACTGAGGTCCTGGAGTCCAGCCAAAGAGAGGGAGAAGAGATTATATGAGCTAAAGGGTCAAGATCATGATGGGAAAACCCATAGAGACAGCTGACCCAAGCTATTGGGAGCTCACTGACTTTGGACTGACAGCTGAGGAACCTGCATGGGGCCAAACAAGGCCCTCTGAATGTGGATGACAGCTGTATGGCTTGAGCAGTTGGTGGGGCCTCTGGGTCGTGGGACCAAGGTTTATCCCTAGTGCATGAACTGGCTTTTTGAAGCCCATTCCCTACAGAGGAATACCTGCTCAGCCTTGATACAGGGGAGGGGCTGGGTCCTGCCTCAACCTGATATCCCAGACTTTGTTGACTCCCCATGGGAGGCCTTATCCTCTTTGAGGAGAGGATGGTGAGGTGAACTGGGGGAAGCTGGGGGATAAGTGAGGAGGAGCGGAGGGAAGGGGAACTGTGGTTGGTATTTTCACAAACCCAGAAAGATAATCAGGGGATGTACTCACTCATTAGTGGACTCTAAACAAACAAACACACAAACAAGAAAAAAGCAAAGCATGCCCATGCTGCAAACCACAACCGCTGAACAGTTTGGGTTCAGAAACACCCTGGACTGACTCCTTGGATCCCACTCCCCCTAGAGGAACACCTGACTCAGTCTTGAGGGACGGGGGAGAAAACTGGATCTGCCAGCAGTGGAGACTGAATTAAGCAATATTGGGACAGTGGGACCTTGGGACTGCCTGCCACCTGCCCAGGGAAGGGATGGAGAGTTGTGGAGAAGAGAAAATTATCTGGTGTGTTAGGAGGGGGAAGGGACCTTGAATAAGGATATACAAGGATAGAAAGTGTGACTTCTTTGTTAATAATAATAATAATAATAAAATTAAAAAAAATAAAATCTTTACCAAGAAAAAAAATTTAAAAAAAAAAACTGTCAAGAAAAGTTGCGGTGGTCATGGTGTCTCTCACAGCAATAAAAACTCTAAGATACCCAATGAAAGCCCAGTATTGATAGAATAGCAGAAGCCAGAGGCCTCCAGACAAACCAATGATCCACTGCAATAAACATTTGCAAGTGACAATGTAAAGACTTAAGGGTATACTGTGTGATTCACTGGCCCACACTACAGCTTCCACACCCAGATATGTTTTCTGTTGGGGGAGTTGTTTTTGTTTTATTTGGTTTTGGTTTGAGGCTATGCTTTTAAATTTTGTTTTGTTTAGGGGAGGTCTCGAGGGCAGAGATAAGGTGATGTGAGGAAGAAAAGGCTCGAGATCTGTGATCCACAAAGAATCAATAAAAGTTTTAAAAAAATGCACTGTCCTCTGTGTGTATCACATATATAGAAAAGAACCAATGCATATAATGAGAGGTAGATATAGATATCACATTTTCTGCACCCACTTATCTGTGATGAACACTTAAGCTGTTTCTACATGTTGGCTATTGCGAATCACACAGCCACACACAGGCATGTAGATACCTCTTTTGCATATTGACTTAGATTCCTTCAGGCACATTGTCAGATTTTGTACAGGTTGGTAATCTAATAGTTCTGTTTTTAGTTTTTAAGAAGACTCCATACTGGCTAAACTAATTTACATCCCCTACACAAAAGTATACAAATGAATACTCATACATACTTAATGATGTTAACAAAATAAAATATTTGTAAATGCTAAAAATAATCAATAGGTGTTGTCTTGTAAACCCTACACAAGGAATTAACAGGCAGCTGAGCGATGCTGAAAATGAGAGAAACAGTCTTTCTCAGGGAAGAACACACCCATTGGCTCTCCAATACCAAATGGTCAGCCCTGAAAACATATACATACAAGTAGCAGTATACAGACTGAGGAGGTTATATTTAGAAATGCATGTGCTTATACATACATGCATGTAACAACAATTCACAAAAAGAGATGACAGGAGAAATTGTGGGAGAGATAGGTGGGATATGTGGGAGGTTTTGAGAAAAGGAAAGGAAAGGGGAAATACTATGATTGTTATACTTTCAAAAATAAAAGAAAAAACAATGAATGGGGCTATTAAGTTTAAAAAGGGTACTTGAAAATACATATTCAAATAATGAATATGTGCATGCACATTGACATTGGAAAAGATTCCAAAATGCATTTTTATGAAGAAAAAAGCAAATTTCAGAATTATGCATGTAATATTACTATGGTGGAAAAATTACTTGGTATTTCCACCAGCCCTCCATAACTCAGACACCAGTCTCTGAGCTCAGTAGAAAGTGTTCTCTGCTGATATATTGGTCTCCAGGGAAAGGAGGGACCAATTAGTCCTCTGTTCTCTGAGGTCAGCCACCAGCCTTCTGCTTCTGGACCTGTGCCCAGGCTTTGTGGCACTGCTGTAGGCTTCAGCAACTAATTATACCCAAAGGAGCTGAAGTAAAGAGTCAAGAAAAGTTTGCAAAGAAGCAAATTAATGCCTTGGAGGATTTTCAAAGCTGAGAACTTCTACTTCCTTGAGATTCCCAGAAGCTTCAGATCTGTAACTCAGGGCACAATTAGAGACCTGGAGGAGCACATGCCATGAATTGGGTAAGTCACTTCCATGCCAGCCTGAGCTACAGTGTAAGACTTGTCCAAAAATACAAATGAGAACAAATAATCAGTTCAAGTCACTAATGAGCCAGGACCTGTGATTCCAAACTCTATTTACAGCCATAATGTGGACCATATTATGGTCTACCAAAGGTCCCATTAGGTCTGTAACAATACATTCAGAATAGTTGGGTCACCATGCCAACACAGGATCTGGTCAGATATTCAACATAGTAGATTAATTTTTTTAAAAAAAAATATGAGATAGAAACTCTTTGCCTGCTCTCTACTCCTTATCCAGGCATGTCAAGATGGAAGGGTGGGTACCCTGTATGCAAGTGTGCAAGTACTGAACCAACTACTTGGCCAATGTGGCAGATAATGCCAACCTTCAGTTCTCTTCTTTCTGGACATTCAGGCCAGTCCTACATGGACTATGGATTAAAGTGATGAAATTTCTGAAAGAAAACTAATATTCTAACTAGTCATTGTTGTAGCTCATGGCTAGCTTGGTCCCATTTAATCTGGTGAACGTGAACTCTATGGCTGCAGTAATGCTGCTGCAGGTCTGAAACCCTACTATGTCATAGTTGGTCTCCACACTTGAGCTTCAAGGTCATAGTTCTCCTTGTTCACCTTCATATGCTCAGCTATGATTCTCCAAAATCACAATGGTTTAGGGTGGCTGGATCCACATTCTTCACGCCAGCTTCCCACATACCTCAAAGTGGCACATACAGTACCAACACAGGACCTGTTCCCTCATGAAGGATCCCTAGTAAAGCTACCAATTTGATGTGATATATATTTCTATATGCTATCAATATATTTTATTAGCATTGGTTAATAAAGAAGCTACTTTGGCCTATGGCAAGGCAGGATATAACAGGTGGGAAATCCAAGCAGAGGAATAAGGAGAAGAAAAGCAGAGTCAGGGGAGATACTGCTGCAAGCCTTCAGAAAAGCAAGATGTAATAGAACACAGGTAAAACCACAAGACATGTGGCCATACATAGATTAATAGATGGGTTAATTTAAGATGTAAGAGCTAATTAGTAATAAGTCTGAGTCACAGACCAAACAGTTTGTAATTAATATAACCCTCTGACCGATTATTCACAACAGACTGGTGGAAGAAATTCCTCTTCTATACCAATATTCTTTTAAGAACGCGGAACATGGCCAATGCAACTCTGAGCCATTAAAGTAAGTTTCCTTAACTGCAAATCTCAATCAAAAGTTGGGAGTCCCTTAGACTTTAAAGAAAAATGTTGGGGTCCTACCTTCTTCATTTTCTGAACACTTAAAGAAAACTTTCCATATGTAAGGAGAGGCACTTTTTCTGTTTCCCTCAAGAAAGTGGAATCACGCCTCTAACAACCACCTGTAGGTTGTCAAGTAGGACACTCAGTTGACTTCATGACAAAGACCCTTACTGAAATGCAGATTTCTGTTTCTACCTGCATAAAGAAACTGGCATTTAATCTTGAATTTAGCACATGACTCCTTTAAAATTGACTAATTACCCTATTTATTACAGCACTATTCACAATAGCCATGCCATCTATCAACAGATAGTTAAAGAAATTGAATGTATATACACAATGTAGTTTACTCTGTGGTGCCAAGAATGATGGTGCACACCTGTGGTGACAGCACTTGGCACATGAAGGCAAAAGATCTCAAGTTCAAGGTCATCCTGGGCTTCTTCTGGAGCTCACAGTAAATCTGGACTATTATAGAATAGTCCTAACTTAAAGAACAAATAACTACGTCATTCTCCACCTCCCTTCCTCTCTCTAAACCTTCCATGCACTCCTGCTCTCAACTCTTTAAAATCCATGGCCTCTTTTTCTTTAAATGTTTTGTTGTTACATACATATATACATATGCATGTGTGTTTTACACATATATAATGTATTGAGTATTTATATATAATATATATGTTACAAATATAATTTACATCTACAGGCACCAGCACTCATGTGCACATATAATTTTTTAATCTAATGAAGGAAATTGTTTCCAAAATAAAGTTATGGAATATATACTTATCAGGAAAGTAGATGGATTTGTAGGTCATCGTGTTAAGTACAATGGAGCATACTTGTAAAAATACATATCTATCACATATATCATGTTTAATTTTATACAGAGTATAGATTTAAAATAGATGGGTGATAGGTGATTAATAGATAGAAGATAGATAGATAGATAGATAGATAGATAGATAGATATAGTTGATAAGCAGATGATACAGAGAGATAGATGACAGATAAATAAACGAGAGAGAGAAGATATAGATGATAGAGAGAGAAATGATAGATAGTATATCTACTTTGGAAGAAAAAGGGAACCATCAAGAGGAGGCAAAAGTGAGCAAAGTGGAGGTAGTATGAATAAAATACATAATATACATGTATAAGCAATGTCACCCTGGACAGAACTCTTTAGGGAGACAGACAAACAGACAATTTAATAAATTTAGCTGTGAAGATTGAACACTATTCATTTTCTTTCCTAATAAGTATTCTTCTGAGATTAAAATAATGGGTTACTGTCTTTATTTGATACAAACCAACATGTTTTTCCCCATTTGCTGCCTGCTCACCAAATCAATAAATTTTAATATTCCATTAAACAGGTAAAAATGTTGGCTGCCAAGCCTGAAAACCTGAGTTTGATCCTCCAAACCCACATGGTAGGAGGGGATCAACTCCTACAAGTCGTCCTCTGTATTCCATATTTGTACCACAGCATATAAACACATACACACACACATGCACGTGCACCAAAATTAAATAAATACATAAAAATTAATATTTCATATGAAAGGCAGATATTAACTGTAAAAAATTCCAGCTTGACTTTGACTATTAACATGAATGGCTGAAGTTCTTATGTGAAAAGTGAAAGTTTTTCAATTTCAAAAGCTATTTTTATTCATTGTTTTATGCAGTGCTTCATCCCTGTGACAAATGCCTGACAGAACATCAACTTGAAAGAGGAAATATTGCATTTGGAACCTTATTTCAGAGGTTTTGTCCATGGGCAAATGGACATGAGAATGTAGAATGAGGTTCTGACCTGGCCTAGTCTCAAGGTCCAGATCTTCCTTATACTTCTTAGGCCCCAAAAAATAACTCAGATACTTATATTAATTTCATGCTGATTGGCCTATGGCTTAGGCATATTGCTAACTAGCTCTTTCATCTTAATTCAACCCATTTCCACTAATCTGTCCTGCCACATGGCTGTGGCACACCTGTGTTACTTTTACATGTTGATTCTTGGGCAGCTGGATGGTGTCTCTGTTGACTCCACCCTCCTTCCCCTACCATGCTCCAATTTCTCCACCTACTTCTAAGATGCCTGCCATAGGCCAAGACAGTTCCTTTATTTACAATGACATTCACAGATTACAGAAAACCATCCCACATCAGGTAGCTTGCTCCATTACTGAGAGCCTGAGGTAAGGCAGAGCATAGTGATGGGAGGGCATGATGGGACAAGGTTCTCATTTTATGGTCACCAGGAAGCAGAGGGAGAAGAATGAGCTGGGTACATATTACATCTTTCCTGGATGCTTCTCCAATAACCTAGTTTGTTTAAGTATTCCCAGCTCCTATACCCCTCTTCCAATAATGCTATTATGATTGTATTATCATACATCGACCAAGTATTATCATACATCAACCAAGAAACCATTGGTTGGGTCAAAACTTGCCAAAATGCCCATCACCTGGCAACCAGTCCCACAATATATGAGCCTGCAGAGAACATTTTACATCAAAGCCGTAACAGTCATTAAGAGTAAGGTCCAGTGATGCAAGCCTGGAGTCTCCATCAGCTGGGAGCCAGAAGCAGAAAAATCTTGAGTTAAAGGCCTGCCTGGGCAACAGAGTGAGTTCAGATATGCCTGATAGCACAGTGAAGTCTTATCTGAACAAAATTAAAAATTAAAAAGCTTAGTGATAGAGTACATGGCCAACATCCATGAGGCACTAGGTTCAGTATCCAGCATGAGAGATGGAGGAGGCTGCAGAAATCAAGGGAAACAAAGCTCAGACTCCAAGAAGATAACTTTTCTATAACTGCAGGAGACAAAAGCCCAGGTATGTCACAGGGAGGAGGGAGGAGGCTCTGGATAAAGGTAGATTAGAAACAGACTTTCTGAATGGACAGGCCTAGAGATGCTGGGGATTCTACCAGCCTTCACCCTCCTATCCTATGATCTAAAAGAAGGGCAGTTGGGACACAAGGAAATAAAGTCAGATGGAGTCAGGGCATAGGTGGCACATAACTGTAGTTCATATCCTCAGAAATTTGAGGTTGGAAGACCATGAGTTCTAGGCCAGGCAGACAGTAGAAACTTCTCTCAAAAACAAAGTTAGCTAGAAGAGCTAAGATTCTGAGGAAGTGTGTACAGAAACTTCTTTACCCTCAACACAGGATAGGAGTACCATAGAAAAATTGGTGCAATAGGCAAGAGATCTAGAACATTCCATTTACCCACCCCAGGAATACAAGATGCTACAAAGACCTCCAGACCACTAGACCTGAGGCACAGAGACAATCTGAAACAGAGGCTTTGAGGAAGAAGCAGTGACAGAGTTCATACCAGCAGCAATAAATGCCACAGCTCAAAAAAATCAATTTCATCTCCACAGGATGCAGCAAATACTAGAAACAAGCAGTACAGGAAGCATCCTAGGCACAAAGTTTCTGGAAGTAAACAAGCTTCCAAACCAGATATAGTAGATAAAGCTGGGCATACACAAGGTTGGTTTAGAAAGCCTTCATGGATCTTTCCTATCTTGGGAGTTGAGGGCCCCAACGCCTCAATAGACCTCAATGGCAATGCTGTTAGATCAGAGTCTTCCAATACCATGCAAATACCTCAGAAGGTTTTCTTGGTTTTGTTTTGTTTTGTTTTAGTTTGCCCATTCAGGTCAAAAACAGTGGGTAGTACTGTTTTACTGTTACAATAGTCATTATAGACAAAGATATTGTATTTGTTATTTTTCCTACTACTATAACAACATACCTGACATAAACAACTTGGGAAATCATAGCAAAAAGGGTCTGAGGCAGCTGGTCACATGGCACACATACTCATGAATCAGAGAGATGAATGTGCTCAGCTTGATTTCTCATTTTTGCTCAGTCAGAAACCCCAGCCATGGAATCATGCAGCCCACATATAAAGGAGGTCTACCCACCTTAACTTACTCAGTCTAGAATCTCTGTCACAGACATGCTCAGATGTCTGTCTCCATGGTGATTTTAGGTCCTATTAAGTTAGCACTAACCATCACAGGTATAAAGTGAAGCACTGATCTAATTATTCCTTATCAATAAAAACATGGGAGTCAGTTATTGAAGTAAGAGCCTGAACGATCAGAGAAGAGGCAGAGAAGCTACCAGTGAGCCCCCCTCTCTCTCTGTACCCAAAAGAGCTGAGTTCTCTCTAAGCCCCACCCTACTACTACCTGTT
Organism: Sigmodon hispidus; assembly: GCA_004025045.1. NCBI lineage: Eukaryota > Metazoa > Chordata > Mammalia > Rodentia > Cricetidae > Sigmodon > Sigmodon hispidus. The sequence continues at coordinate 23,650 of PVIH01009294.1, read as the reverse complement.
CTCAGTCTCCAAAACCTCTATGGCTAATTTTGGTCAGTTAGCAGCTAGCTCTGCCCTCTAAGTTAAAGTAAACTTTACTGGCAGTCTCAAGAGCATCAGAATAAGATCAAAATATCCCACATTTCCCCTTTTTGTCAGAATAAAAAGAAAATGTTTTAACTCTAACATAGTAAAACTATATACAATAAAAACAATTATCAGGTAAGAATTACATTCACAATGTCTAGTCCATTTTCATTTAGCAAATTTAGAGAAACTACTCCATTAGCTACCATATCCAAAGTTGTATGCCTAATTCACTTTCTATCCTAACTTGTATTACCAACCCAAAACTATTTTTAGACCTCAAAACATTTTCTTAAACAATTTAAGCTGTATGTTTTTCAACCTTATACACTTTACAACTCTTTTGTCAATTTCTTTTCTGAATTTGGCAACAAGGAAAATTGTAACTGTAACTATCCAGCCTTCAACTCCATCAAAGACCTGAGAAGAATTTGATATTACCTGAGTAAACAACTTCCAAAACTATGAAAATGACAGAAACAGTTGGCTGCCTGGACAGCCACCCAAGGTTCCTCTGAAGCATTGGAGCATCCATCTTAGCCTACTGGCCTAGAAGATCTGACAGCCGCTTCTGTGAAGCAGGAATTTGAAGGACTGTCCCACCTTGTTATGGCAAAGTTCAACAGTCAATTTCTTATGTGTCCAGAGTACTGTCAGCAGTCAAGGCAATGGCAGTTTATTGCCCAGTGGTTAACTTTTGCCACAAAGAAAGAAGACTCCATATGGAGATTCTTCAGTGCCCATCATCTTCTCTGATTGGTGCTACCAAGAGCAAACATGTTCCATTGTCAGGAAAATCCTTATATTGTTAAAATATCTTAAATGCCATATTTTTTCCTTAAAAACGTATCTAACATGACTACAAGTTTGATTGTTATAGGTGACTAACTACTAACTTGAATTTCTTTATTATCCTAAATAATTTATAATAATGACTTTCAAGGACTAGGAATTTACATTACATTATTAAATGAGCTGCATACGTACAATACTTTAGAGTAGAAACATAGGTATAGTATTTTCTACAAAGTAACTTTAATTTGTATTAATATACAAAATATCTTAAATAAGAGCAGAAATAAATATAACAAAAATGATTTTAAGTTTATGTCAATATACATAAATCTATAACAATATAAAATTTTTAAGACTAGTAGTTGCTTTTTTAGTTTAGAAGTAGATTCAATAATCTACCCTTTTATGCTATCATTTCTATATTCCACCTTCTCTATTTCAAAATGAGATCTCTAAATCTAATTTTCTTTGTAATCAGAAGTTTTTCAGTTCTACCTAGCCCTGAGGTCTGGACATGTAGCAACTTAGTCCCAAATAATTACACATAGGCTTATATTATTTGCAAGCTGTTTAACTTATGATTCAGACTTATCACTTGCTAATTCTCACTCTTAAACTAGGCTGTAATTCTATTTATGTTTATCCATGTGACTTGGTACTTTTTTCTCAGTGGAGTATTCTTGTCTTCCACTGCATCTCGCTGGCATCTGCTCTTCTCTCTAAAGTATAGTCCCACCTATACTTTCTACTGGCCAATCAGCATTTTATTAAACAAATCTCTACAGTGTACAAAAGCAATATCCAACAGCACTCCTTTGATTATTTCCTCCCTGACTATGACCAATAACACCTTACAATTAACTCCATTAAATGATAAATATCCATAATCCACAAAACAAGGAAAAACCATCTACTCCCCATCTTGGGAACTTAGGCATTGTGTTTTCTAGACTGCTTCCTATTTTCTTGGCATCTGTAGGGGACTCTAAGAAAATTGAGATAATAGTCAAGTCCTGGAAAAGCTGGTTGTTGTCCAGTCTCTATATGATGGAAAAGTGCAAGGCTTATCTGAAGTCCTAACTGGTATAGTCTATGAAGCTGGACAATCTCCAGCTAGCCTCCTTAAAATTGTCCTGAGCAGTTTGCTGATCTTTGGATGGTGTTTGTCAGCTTAGTGGTGTTAGCACAACAGGTGTAATTGTTGTTGTGGGACCCCATCATCCTTTTGGATACTTTAAAGATTGCTGTGAATCATACTCAATGTTGACTTCCAAAAACTTAAACATTTTAAATACCACATTCTTCAAATCTCAAAAATGGATCACAATTTGTACATCTGGGGTACACAAACTAAATACCTAGTAACCTGATTTAAACTCAAGCCAAAATCATGTACATGAAGCTAGAAAAACATTTTTTAGAATAGTAGTCTATATAACTATTAATATCATTACAGAAAGTTTTTTATTATAATGAATAAAGTCATATTTTTATCCATGTATACCCTTGTTCAAACTCCCTTACCCCTCCCGCCCCTTCCAGTCTCTCTCTCTTCTCCACATCACTTTATCTCCTCCCAAGCAAAGTTTAAATATATATACATATATATTAATCTCATAATATAATATATTAATCTCATAATCTCATGAATGCTTGTGCTCAGCTTGATTTCTCATTTTTGCTCAGTCAGAAACCCCAGTCATGGAATCATGCAGCCCACATATAAAGGAGGTCTACCCTTCTTAACTTACCCAGTCTAGAATCTCTGTCACAGACATGCTCAGATGGTATAATCTTGGTATAATATTTATACCTTCATTAAAGTTTTAAAGACTCAAAATAAAGCAAAAAGATTATGAAATCCAAGTGGATCAAAGAACTCAACATAAACACAGCTACACTGAACTTGATGGAAAAAAAGGGGGAAATACCCCCCAAAATATTGGCACAGGTGACCACTTCTTAAATATAACACCAGTAGCACAGATACTAAGAACAACAATCAATAAGTGGAATCTCCTGAAACTAAGAAGTTTCTGTAAGGCCAAGGACACAGTTAAAAAGACAAATTGACAGCTTATAGAATGGGAAAAGATTTTTACCAACCCTACAAGTGACAGAGGACTAATTTCTAAAATACATAGAGAACTCAAGAAACTAGAGCCCAAAGCCCTAAATAACCCAATTAAAAAAGGAGGTTCAGAACGAAAAAGAGATTTCTCAGCAGAAGAATTACAAATGACTGAAAGGCACTTGAAAAAGTGCTCAACATCTTTAGTCATCAGAGAAATGCAAATCAAAACAACTTTGAGATACCACCTTACACTTGTCAGATTGGCTAAGATAAAAGACACAGATGACAGCCTATGCTGGAGAGGTTGAGGAGCAACGGTAACACTCCTCCATTGCTGGTGGGAGTGTAAGCTTGTTCAGCCACTCTGGAATGCAGTATGGCAGTTTCTCATAAAACTGGGAATCCATCTCCTCAAGGATACAGCAATATCACTATTGGGCATATACCCAAAAGACACACATTCATACTCCAAAGGCATTAGCTCAACTATATTCATAGCAGCATTATTAGTAATAGCAAGATCCTGGAAACAACCTAGATGCCCCTCAACTGAAGTATGGATTAACAAACTGTGGTACATCTACACAATTCATCAGTAAGAAAAAATGATATTCTAAATTTTTCAGACAAATGGATGGATTTGGAGAATATCCTTTTGAGCGTGGTATCACAAACCCAGAAAGAAAGCAGGGGATGTACTCACTCATTAGTGGACTTTAAACAAAAAGCAAAGTATGTCCAAGCTGCAAACCACAACCACTGATCAGCTTGGGATCTGAACACCTTGAACAGGTATCTTGGAGCTCATTCCTTCCAGAGGAACACCTGATCTAGTTTTGATGTTGGGATGAGGAATGCGGATTTGCCTGGAGTGAATGCTGAACTAAGCCACCTTGGGACCTCCTGCCCTTGCTAGGGAGGAGATAAGGAGATGGGGAAGGGAGCTGGAACAAGGGGATACATGGATAAAAAAATGAAACTTTATCCAAAAAAAATAAATAAAAAGAAAGAAGAAAAGAAATATGCTGCTTTTGGCTCCATTTCTGTGCTCTAGAACACTTTTTAAGCTTTATCCAGCTTTATGTGGATGTTCATGCCCCACGTTGGGCACCATCTGTAACATGAGGTTTCCGGCCAACCTAGCCCCATGGTTCAGACCTGCCTGCCACCACTTATCTGGACCAGCAATCCCAAAGTCTCAAGGAAATACACAAATGCTTATATTAATTTCATGTTGTTTGGCCTAAGGCTCAGGCATATTGCTAGCTAGCTCTTTCATCTTAATTCAACACATTTCCATTAATATGTCTTGCCATGTGGCCCATGGCTCACCTACTTTGTTGCATCTTGATTTTTAGGTGGCTGTATTGCATCCCTGTCTGACTCCATCTGCATTTTCCTACCTATGCTCAGATTTTCCTGCAGACTCCTACAATGCCCACCATGGGCCAATACAGTTCCTTTATTTAAAGAATGACACTCGCAGCATACAGAATGACAACCAACTTCTCAATCTTATATTTACACTAAAGTCCATCTTTGTAAATATATGTATTATAAAATAAAAATATATATTATATATTTATACATATACATGTATGTGTATATATATGTATATATTAGTGAAGGCTTTCTGGGGGCCTTATATAATTTTAGTAAATGACTCAGTCCTCTTTTTTGATTCTTCAACCTTGTTCCAAGCACTCAAAGCTGTTGAACAGCATAGAGTCAAGGTATAATCATCAAATGAAGACTGTCTTTGCAAATCAGCAAACTGGCCCTCATCAAAATGCTGTTCTTGGGAAATGTATACGTTGGTGATTGAATTGGTGGTGGATAAATTAAGGTTAGTTTTCTAATCATTTTGGCCTGCTCCTCTTCAGTTTCATAATGCAATAGTGAAGTAGGTTCTGCTCCAAACACCTCTGTCTGTATTTAAGTCTTTTACTAAGTTTCATTACTAGGTCTTTCTAAGAATTGTATGTTATCAGTCAAATTTTCATATTTGGCAACAATATCAAACAACTTTTTTATTTATAAAATAGTCTTTTTTATTCATGTATATCCTTACTCCAACTGTCTTATCCCTCCCAACTCCTCCTGGTCAGCCTTCAGCCTCCCTCCTTCTCATCCCCCCATCCCCTTCCCAGAAAGGGTAAGAAGTCCCAAGGTGGATCATCTCAGCATCCACTCCAGGCAAGTCTGATTTTTTTCATTCTAATATCAAGACTGGGTTAGGTGTTCCTCTGGAGGGAATGGGCTTTGAAGTGACAGTCCATGCACAGAAACACAGTCTGAACTCTCCCCTTGAGGTTCCACATATTGTCCATGTCAGTGGACAGTTGGCTATCCTTGAAGGGCTTAGTTCATTTTCCAGATGGTTCCCAGGTGGCTGTTCTTGATACAGTGAGCTCCCTGGAGCTTCAGTCAGTCATCACTGTGAGAATTTTCCTCATAGTCCCTATCCCCTTGCTCATATAGACTCTCCTCCCCAGCTATCAACTGGACCAGGGACTCAATTCAGTGCTCACCCATGTATCCCTGCCTCTACCTCTATTCATTGTTGGATATAAGTTCTGTAATGGCACTTAGGATGGTTATTCATTTGATTATGGGGCAAGTCCTGTCTAGGCAACACCTTCACTATTGGTTGGAGACCTAGCCAGAGACATCCTGTGAGTTCTTTAGGTTTCCCTAGTGCCTGGTCTTTTTCCAGCTCCACATTGGCTTCCTCTATTAAGATCTCTATCTCTTTTTTTTCTTTCTCTCCTTGTTAATCCTCTCAGTCATCTTCTTCTCTCGTGATTTGTTCCCACCTCTTCTTGGTTGCAACTGCTTATGCTCCCAATTAGCTAAGGAGATCTTCTCTATTTCCTCTTCCTAGGGGAATCCCTGGATATCTCTGTTAAGTTCCTTCACATCCCAAGCTGTTCAGTGATTGTGGTTTGCAGCTTGGACATGCTTTGCTTTTTGTTTAAAGTACACTAATGAGTGAGTACAGCCCCTGCTTTTCTTTCTGGGTTTGTGATACCTTGTTCAGAAGGATATTCTCCAAATCCATCCATTTGTCTGAAAAATTTAGAATATCATTTTTTTCTTACTGATGAATAGTACTCCATTGTGTAGATGTACCACAGTTTGTTAATCCATACTTCAGTTGAGGGGCATCTAGGTTGTATCCAAGTTCTTGCTATTACTGATAATGCTGCTATGAATATAGTTGAGTTAATGCCTTTGGAGTGTTAATGTGTGTCTTTTGGGTATATGCCCAATAGTAGCATTGCTGATCCTTGGGGTTATTAATTCCTGATTTTCTAAGAAACTGCCATACTGCATTCCAGAGTGGCTGAACAAGTTTACACTCCCACTAACAATAGAGGAGTATTCCCCTTGCTTCGCATCCTCTCCAGCATAGGCTATCATCTGTGACAACATTTTTAAAGATAAAACATGAATTACCAACTGATAATGACTATAATGAACATTGTCAGCCCCAGCTAAGTTAATTACCCCCATAATTTTAATTTTTCCATTTTCAGACCATCCATTGTAGAACCATACAGAGACCTAACTCTGCATCATAATATTGTTCCCATTTTTAATATGGGGAAAACTTTTTTTAAAACTAATATACTCTCTTAAGAATTCACAGGAGTCTTACCAGATCTGCTGATGACAACAGCAAGTGTGCGAATAGCTATCACTGCACCACACAGCTGGACAGAGAACACAAATGGTCCATGGCCTGGCCGAGGGCAGCTGTTGCTGCTCACATGTAGCTAGGGTTGAGAGTGTGTGGCAGTGGCAGCAGTAGTAACAGCCCAAGCAACTGTTGAGATGGCTGACCTGCCTTAGCAGCAAGTCAAGGAAAGCATCCAGGGGAAGCCTGCAAACCATGGAGAGAAGGAGCCTGAAAAGCAGACACAGGGGGGAGCATATGGAAGCAGCCTGAATGACAGGAAGTGAGGGCACAGAACCACCTGAAGGACAGAGCAGGCCAGTAGTGGGCAGTGATGTTTAGGACTCAGCCACTTGTCTCTAAAAGCAGGAAGGTCATGCTAACTATGGGGAAGACCATTATATACACAGAGAAAAGCATTCAAATATAAACTAAAATTAGTTGTATAATTACGACAATGATGTGATCAAAACATATGGCTGTGGATAGGAAAGAAATTCAATCATATGAGAAAAGTTGAGAATTACATATGTTCCCTTCCCTTCAGCATGGTAAATAAACGCAGCATACTATTTATCATTAACCATCTGCCAATGTGCATTTTGATGGTTCAAAATATATCCCCAGTATTGTATAAACATTACCATTATCACTCTCAAAATGTTTTCATCATTTTTCAATGTAAAATTTGTACCTACTTCACGCTACCTCCCCATTCCTTCTACCCAAGTTCCTGTCTGTCTCTGTGAACCTGCCTGTTCTAGGCACTTTGTATAAATGGAAACATAAGTGCTTGTCTTTTAGGGGTGTGGTGACACACATCTTTAACCCAAACATGAGGGAGACAGAGACAGGAGGATCTCTGTAAGCTTGAGACAAAGGGTTTGGGGAGGAAGGAGGAAAACTTTGTGATCTTGTGCCCTGAGTTGAACACCAGATGTCTAATTATCCCTTATCACTAAAAACTGGGGAGTCAGACATCCGAGTAAGAACCTGAATGACCAGAGAAGTGGAAAAAAGGCCACCAGTGACCTCTCTCTCTCTCTCCCTCTTTCTCTCTCTCTCTTCCAAATCAAAAGAGCCAAAACTCTCTCTGAGCCCTTCCCTACTACTTCCTGTGTGTCTCTCTTTATCTGTTCTCTGTCTCTGAAACCTCAATGGCTAATTTTGGACAGCTATTAGCTGGCTCCGCCCTCTGATTCAAAGTAAACTGTATTGGCAGTCTCAGCAGCATCAAAATGCAATTGAAATATCCCGTAACAGTGAAGATGCAATTTCTTCTCCTCGGATGAGAGTATGAACTGCTAACTAGAAGAGCTTGGGTAAGGTTTTCTCTGAAGGCTTAACCTTTTATGTGCTTTACACTTACTAGAGCCTAGAAAAGTTACTATGAAATGAATCATGAATGTCTGTAATACCGAGCCACTGAAATAAATAGCATGGCCTTATTTACAGGAAAATAAAAACATTAATTATCTAATGTCAATCAACAAAAGAGTAAATTACAATGTCATATATCTGCACTGGAGAATACTATGCTGTTATCAAAATGGTGAGCAAGATAAGTCAAGTATTAAAAGTAATTTTAGAAAATAAACCTAAAACTGATGTATGGTAGCAACAGACAGGATAGTGAGTGGCTTTATAAAAATGTGCCTGGAGGAGTCCCCAAGCAGGCTCCCTAGAATGTTAATCATTCCTTCTCTACCTTCAATGTGCTGCTTTTACTTCAAAGAATATAATACTGAATCAACTCTTCGAACCACAAGACTTGAGAGAAGGCCTTGGCAGCTCAGGAAGGCCTCATTAAGGCAGGCACTGGGGGGCCACAGGGCTCAGGAAGAGCCTGAGTGCTATTTTCCTAGAACACTGAGTATGAGGGGAGCTAAAACACCTATTCTAACGGGCTGCTTAGCCAAGGTTTCTCCTTCTCCTTCCCCACAGAGCCGCTCAAATCATTGTTTGTTCCTGAGTTGTATCATCTGTTCTGTGACTGTTACAATATTTTGTTTGGAAAAAAACAAATTGTTGCTTTGCTTTATATGATCTTGATGTTTAAAATACTGACTTGCCTTAAATTCTTTCCCAGATTCCTTTTGCATTTGACATTAGATATCAGGAAAGATGACAAAAGGTGTAACTGGGCAACATCAAGGAGTGAGATGCTTTGGAGGTCTGGGTTCTCAATGGGATATTTTCATCAGAGCCAGCCCCTCTGGCTCAGGAAGCTGTGTAGAAGGGAAGGTGGGAAGATTGTAACAGCCAGATGGGATGGGAGACACCAAGAAACATTGTCTTCCAGACACAAAGGGCTGATACACATATGAAGTCACAGAGACTGTGGCAACACACACAGGCCTGCACAGGTTCAAGCCAGACGGAGTCCCATCACCGAGCAGGGGAAGTGGATATTAGGTCCAACCCCTAACCAAGAAGCTATCTGCAATGGATATTGCTAGCAGGTTTTTCTTAACTGGAGTATCACTGAGTAAGTATATCAACCACACTCCAGAAAAAACACCAAGCCCAGGAGTATTAAGCCAACACCAAACTAACTCCTTGGTTTTTCTTGAGGGCTTTGGAGAGGAAGGAGGTTGGAGGGGGCAGTTTTCTTGGGGGGAGGGTATATATGTATTTTGATTTGGTTTGGTTTGGTTTTGGTTGGGCATGTTGTTGTCTTGGGCTTTTTTGCTTATTTGTTTTGATTTTTAGTTTTGTGCTTTTGTAGGTTATATTTAGTTTTGAGAGGATGTTCTATATTTTTTTGAAAAAAAACAATATCCAGTTAGGTGGATCTGGAGGTGGGGAGATTTGGGGAGCTAGGGGAGGAAAAGAACATGGTCAAAATATACTGTATGAAAAAATGGTTTTTCTAGATGAGAATTGTAAACTTGTGAGATGCCAGCATGTTCTGTTTTTTGGTTTAGGAGAACTTCTGTCATATGGTGGTTTTATACATTACAAACTTTTATACAGTTTTTTCAAAAAACTCCAAATATAACTGTAAAAGTTCTAGAAAACATTGTTCTGAGCCATAAAGACAAACATTGTAATCCCTCATAAGTGGATTTTAGAGGTAAAGCAAAGGATAACCAGGCTATAATCCACAGCCCCCAAGCAGCTAGGTAACAAAGAGGAACCTAAGAGAGACATCCATGGATCCCTCTAGGAAGGAGAAATAGGTAAGATCTAATAAGTAAGTCGGGACCATAAGGGGGAAGAGGCCAGGGGAAGGTGAGAAGAAAATATGAGCGAATGGGATGAGAGAGAAGGGGAGAGAGAGAGAAGGGGAGAGAAAGAGAGAGAGAGAGAGAGAGAGAACAACAAAACAAATATCTTGATAGAGGGAGCCATTGTGCCCTTAGAGAGAAACCTGTGGCCAGGGAAATACCCAAGAACTCACAAAGATTACCCTGGACAAGGCCTAAACTGTTCCTCCCCTATAAGCAAACTGATGGCCACCCTAATTGTCATCATAGGACCTTCATCCCACAACTGTTGGAAACAAATGCAGAGGTCCGCAGCTAAGCCCTGGGGCAAGCTTCCAGTCCAGCTGAAGAGAAGAAAGAGAAGTCATATGAGCAAAGGGGTCAAGATCATGATGAGGAAACCCACAGAGACGGCTGGTCTAAGCTACTGGGAGCTCGCTGACTCTGAAGTGGCAGCTGGGACCCTGCATGGGACTGAACTAGACCCTCTGACTATGGATAAATGACGTGGGCCGTTTGTGGGGCCTCTGGCAGTGGGACCAGAATTTATTCCTGGTGCATGAATTGGCTTTTCCCTACAGAATACCTTGCTCAGTCCTCATACTGGGGGAGGGGCTTGGTCAACTGGATATGCTAGACTGCATTGACTCACCTTAGGAGTCCTTACCCTCTCTGTGGAATGAACGGGACTGGGGAGGGGGTGTTGAAGCTGGGAGAGGATTGGGAAGAGGGAATGGGGAGCAGTGGTAGGTATGTTTTTAAAAAAAATTAAACAAAAAAAGTTCTAAAAGGTAATATTTGGAACAGAACACATGCACACAAAGTAAAATCATTTCATAAAATGGCACTGTCAATCACCCACACTGAATTTTTAAAAGGTAGCACAAGTATTTCCCATTCCAAGCTGGCGACACCTGGCCGTGTTTTTTATGGTGAGCACTGCTCTTAGTTGATCTGAAAGCAAACACTTTGATTCCTCTTAAGGAGTCATCCTTCTAGGGTTTTCTCTGTGAAGGCCTTAGATGAAACCATGGTCAAGCTGGTGCCCCTGCCTCTGGCATCCAAATACAACAAGGAATTGGAAAACTAATCCTAAAAGACTAGTCACTGTATAGCTGAGGCAGGGGACTTAGATCCCCACCCGCTTTGCCTCTCCTAAGGTTGCTTAGGACATGGGCAAAACTGGACCTGATCCCAGACTTGAGGCACTACCTATATTCTGTAGGGCACAATGAACCTTGTGAAGGTGTAGGAGGGTTCTCTTAGGGTGTGAATGAATACTAAGTAGCAAAGTCACTGGGGCAGTTTCACAGGCTTTGTGTGTATGCCTGTGTGTTGTTTTACCTTTTGAATTTTTTTTTCTTCCATGAACATATTATGTGATAAGTGTGACTAGAAAGGCTACCAACTACTGGCAAAGCACTCCTTTGGCTTGACTTGGGGGATTCTTGGGTGTAAACATAGTCTGGTTTCTTTTCAAATTCCTTCCTTTTGCCAATTACTTCTTCAGCCTGGTGCTCTGGCTCCATCTAGTGGCAAAATCTAGAACTGTGGCCTTCTGCAGGACATTTTAACTGTCCTGTCAGGAAATTTCCCCAGCTGTCAGCTCTCATAAAAGCCTAGCATCCGCTCCCCACCACTGGAAGCCTTGCCTGCCTACAAAAGATGGCCAGTTCAGACTGCTTCCTCCATTACTGCACCCTCATAGACTCCAGGAAGTTTCCACTGCACTAGGTTTCCACACCTCCCCCTCAAATGTCCCCCAATTCCAGCTCCTGCCCAGCACTCTCTCCCTCCCTCCCTACACCCTCAACCTGATCCTTCTCATTATTATTCTCCCATCCCCAGTCCACCCATAGACTCTATTTTATTTACCCTTCCCAGGGGCATCCATGATTCCCCACTATAGTTCTCTTTACCTAACCTCGCTAGATCTGTGGATTATAGCTTGATTATCATTTACTTAACAGCTAATATCCACTTATAAGTGAAAGTGAATACATACTATATTTTTATTTTTGTATCTGGGTTACCTCACTATAATTTTTTTTCTAGTTGCATTCATTTGTGTAAATGCACCACATTTTCTTTCTCCACTCTTTTGTTGAGGGACATTAGGCTGTTTCCAGTTTCTGACTATTACAAATAACACTGCTATAATCATAGCTAAGCAAGTGTCCTTGTAGAATTATTGAGTATCCTTTAGGTATATGCCCAAGAGTGGAATAGCTGGATCTTAAGGTATATTGATTTTCAGTTTTCAGAGGAACCATCATATTTATTTCCATACTGGCTATACAAGTTTGCACTCCCACCAGTAATGGAGGAATGTTCCCCTTGCTCCACATCCTCTCCAGGATAAGCAGTCACTTGTGTTATTAATCTTAGCCATTGTGACAGGTGTAAGACAGAATCTCAAAGTCGTTTTGATTTGCATTTCCCAACATTTAGTTGAGTTGTTAGCAGAGGAGTTCCTATGGAGATAGATCTGTAAACAACCCAGGACAGAAGATAGATCTCTGAAAACTGACAGTTGGGCCCCATTCAAGGACTTAGGATGCTTATTTTCTAGTCTCTTTGGCACAAGGAAGTTTTCTGTGGGACACAGAAAGAGAAACCTGGACACCAACCCAGCCACAAAACCCTCTAGCTACAGTCTGCCCTGCCTGCAAGATGTTTTGGGGCCATGGTGGCCCAGAACTTGTGAGAGTGGCCAAACAATGTTTGGTTTAACTTAAGGCACATGCCACACGAGAGAGTCCATGGCCTACATTTCCTGGATGGCCAGGAACAGAGACTGGGAAGAACCAAATATAACTGAGGGAGAAAATGAAATGAATGATTCTAAATGATAATCTGCTGTATTCATAGATAAGCAGTTTGTCCAGTAGTTATTGGAGAAGCTGCCTCTGGCAGCAGATGGGAGTGGGTACAAAACCCTACAGCCAGACATAATTCAGACAGAGAATCTCGTTGGAGTCTCCATTTGGACACTCCCCTCAGAGACTGGTGAACTTTACAGGAGAGGGAAGGAAAGACTGTACAGAGGGAATGAGCATGCCTCACCGAATCCACTAAGCAAGGCTCACATGGGCTCACAGAGATTGAAACAGCAAGCATGAGGCCTGCACAGATCTGCACCGCACCCTCTGTATATATGTTACGGCCGCTAGCTTAGTATTTCTGTAAGGCTCCTAACAGTGGGAGCGGATGTAGCTCTGGCTGTTTTGCCTGCTCTCTAGACTCTTCCTCTGATTCGGTTGCCTTGTCCAGCCTCGCTATGAGGGATTTTGCCTTGATTATTGTTTCTTGTTTTGTCTGTTTGGTTGTGGTCTCTTGTAGGCCTGCTCTTTTCTGAAGAGGAAACAGAAAGGGAGTTGATCTGGGGCACAGAGGAGGGGCAGGTTGCTAGAAAGAGTGGAGGGAGGGCAAAGTATGGTTGGGATGTATTATTTGAGAAAAGAATTTATTTTCAATTAAAAGAGAGAGTGTCTCAAGCTATGTAACTACCCTCCTGACAGAAGCACCTCCAAAAGCCCCATTCCTAATCCTTCCACTGTGGAGGTGGGGCAGTGACACGTACACATCATAGCACTTGCCAAGTCACCAGCATTGACTTCCTAGACCACAGCTAAGCCAGACCCGAATGCTCTCCCTTGTAGCTCACTGTCTATACAGTGACAACACAAACATGACTGACGTGTCCAGTGTAAAACTCTGATGGCTCCTGCCTCTCATAGACCAAGTCCCCATCCCCTTGTCATGGCTGACTGAGCCTTGCTTCCTCACCAGCTGGTTTCTAGAAAGCTTATTCTCACTCTTCAAACTGCAGAAGTGTCTCCTGCCTCAGACTCTCAACACACACCATTCCGTCTCTCTTCTGCCCTTTCTGCCCCCTCAATACAACACTGACTTATTCTAGCTGCCATGTATCAGTACATTCACACTAGATCCCCTTAATTTCCTGTCTCTCACGCAAGTCTTCAACTTCCACACAAGAGGTGCCTGGTTTGTCTACAAATGTACAGCTCACTGCCAGCATAAAGACATAAAACTGAGGTCAAAGAGTCACCACTGCATTCTAGGCCGTACATGAAATGCCTCTTCATGTGACCACATCAAATGTGCCAAAGGCTTATCATCTTTTTTTTTTCCTACTGAATACCGTGGCTTGAATGAGAAATGTCTCCCATAGCTCATGTGTTTGAACACTAGGTCCCCAGCTGATGGCTCTTGTTTGGTGAGGCTGTGACCCTTAGGAAGAAGTGGGTCCCTATAACCTGGCCCTACTTCCTGCTCATGCATTGCTTCCGGGATGCAGATGCAATGTGACCGGCTGTGATGACTGTTAGCTAAACAAACGGTTTCTCTCTGAAGTTGCAGCTGATCGGGTATTTTGTCCTGACACTGATAAACACCAAAATAACCATCAAGTCTGTCCCAGTCACAGACAGGAGCGGAGATTCGATGACCCGATGACATTAGGGGTCAAAGCACCTGGGGCAGGATTCCTAATTAGTAGCTTGTCTAAGCAAGCTAGAAGCAAGTCTAAACTTGTTTGGCCTTGGCAAGATGTCAACCCTTGCCGGCTGTACAGACCCACATCTTCCTTCAATACGCCCTTCACTCTCATGACAAACTTCAGCTGTCACCTAATGCTGAGTACAAGGGAAAGTCCTGTGGCCTCAACGTCTCCTGTTTAGGTGTGAGGTGAATTTAGGTGTAGGAAAAACCCTGACTGCTCAGTGTTTGGACTGATACGACTCTTACCACCATACATCCAGTACATCAAAAGCAAAACATTTGGTAGCCTCAGCCAGAGACATTATCAGCTGTCCCAGGTTTGTGTTTTTTGCCTAATCAGAAAAGTTATGGGAAAAAAAAAAAAAAGAACCTTGAGTCAGTCAACTTGGACATACTAAAAGAAATGAAATTTTATTTCACATTAAATGACCCAAAAACAAGGTGGGAGTGACATAATGCTTATTCCCAGGACTCAGAAAGTAAAGGCAAGAGGGTTAGAAATTCAAGGTCATACGAAGTTTAAATCCAGCCTGGGTTATATGAGGCCTTGTCTCAAAAACAAAAAAAAAAAAAAAAAAAAAAAAAAAAAAAAAAAAAAAAAAAAAAAAAAAACAAACAAACAAAAAAAAAACACTTTTTATCAAGGGACACAAAAGATAAAATTACCTCCTTAATTACCTCCTTAGAATCCTTCAAACAGACTCACAGTCTAGGTTCTAGAGGTTTATTTTCAAGATATGAGATTTAGAAGATGTTCTCAGTTCTCAACCTGTAAATCGTGACCCCTCGGGGGTCAAATGATCCTTTCACAGTGGCTAAGATCACTGGAAAACACTAATATTTACATTATCGTCCCTAACGGTAGAAAAATTATAAGATAGCAAAAAAAATAGTTGTATGGTTGGGTGTCACTATAACATGAGGAACTGTTTAGGGCGGCAGCATTAGGAAGGTTGAGATCCAGCTGCACTATCAAACTGTCACTGTATCCCAATAATTATAAGATTCCCAACAAAAGACCCTCCAAAGATTCCGGGAACTTCCTAAGGTGAGCATACATCTACCAAACTGAGAACACCATTAGCCCTGAACACCCAGGCAGACACAACAACTGAATATCTTATCTTGAAGTACAAACTTCTAGAACCTAGAATGTGACTCTACTTGAAGAAAGGATCTAAGGAGGTAATGAAGGTGAGACAAGAGGGTGTGGATGAGGCCCTAACTAGGATCACATGTAGACAGGGAGACCAGAACCGGCCACCCCTTGATCTCTGATCTCCAGCTTCCAGAACTATATAAAGATGATTCTTTTGGATTAAACCACACAGTCTGTGTATCTGAAACAATGATCCTAGAAAACAATATGAAAAATTCCAGTGGAGACATGACTTTGCTAGGAATTCCCTGGTCAAATATGACAAACCAGTGAAGTGTTTGCTATATGGTAGAGACAAAGAATAAAGGGGGTGTCGATTAAAAAAAAAAAGAAAAAGAAAGAATCAGAGACATTCTGTGTTGACATATTTTATATTTGGTATTTGTAAGTCTTTAAAAAAAGTTTTTCAGGCCATTTTTTTTCTTTAAAAAAAAAAAAAGCAACCAACAGCAATACTCTGTACAAGTATAACAGACATTAGAAATGTGCATCATTCCAAAATAGTTACAAGAAAAGTACAGTTTTAGTCCACATCAACACTTCTATTCTGTGCCCCAGGAAGAAAAAGCTACAGTTGTTAAACACACAGTTGCTACACGGTAGTCTGAAAACACAGAATTCCGACTTTGTTTTGAGGTGAATCAACTTCAGTCACCAGGCTGGTTTAGCTCAACAAGGGCAATCAAGCATTGCAAAAGAAAACGGGGCTTCTCCATCCCAGAAAAACAAGTATGAATCAGCTGCATAGTTGACTCTTCCCCCTCCTCCCCACTCCCACCCCTAGAGCCTCCGACTTCACAAAGCACGAATCCAGAGGGTCCATTGTGTCAAAGTCTGGCTGGAGATCACAAAGTGGCCTCAGAGAACAGACACCAAATGTCCTTCTTGGTGCCCATCGTCACTAGATTCTGCTCTGAAGGAAAAGTCTGTTCTTAGGAAAAGACATCAATGGTCCAAGTCCTTCACAACAGCTGACCACCAGTCTGTAGCCCTTTCATTGACAGCGAGTCCCACACCAGCTGCTTTTCTCTGTGCAACCATCACGTCTGAGCAGGAAGTTCCATCAATTCCAATTTCAGCAAACTCTTCAAAGTTTGGTTTACAATTCCATCAGGGGCATGGGGCATACAGTGAAAAGTACCTTTCCCTCCCCAGATTCTGTCATGAGCCCTTCTTACCAACATGTCAATCTTCCCTTTCCAATGACTGTTTTATGCAAGCCCATCACACAGTCCTCCTCTGGATGTGGAATGGCATGGTGACCTTCATGTGACCTGCCCATTTGGACCTCCTGACCTTCCTCCTGGCTTACTGGGGCTGGTGCCTAAACACTTTGCAGATCCATACAGGCAGAATCAAAGAAGGTTTCTGTGTTTTGCATTTTTATACAGTTTATGATTATGATTCTTTTGCTTTTTAACAGACTTCAATCTTTTACAGGACTTTGTTAGGGTCAAATCCTTTCCTTGGCCTTTCCCAAGGCAGCAGAGGCAGAGCTTAGGCACTGCACTGGATCTGACCCCTTGCATCCCACTACAATGGTTCCTAACACACTGAGGAGGTGGGTAGGTGGTGCACAGAACTACTGCCAGACAGGCCCATCTGTATAGCACCCAGAATCAGCACATGATGAGGGCAGACTAAATGGGACTGGGAATGATGAGCCAACATTCAGCTTTACTCCACAGCTGGGGACAGCGTGGCTTCCCTGATTCACAACTGCAATGTCAAAGTCCCCAGTGAAGTTGAGTCAAAAAGCCCAACCTACCCCAACCAGCCCTTTCCTAGAAGGGCCTGACACCAAATGAACATCAAATGCAAAGAATTGAGTGAAAAGTGCAGTTTCCATTTGAGAAGTAAAATTCTCCCCCAAAGCATGACAACGTCCTGACCTCACCTTTCAATCTTCTCAGTACCATGAAGGAAAGGGGGCCAGAACACGTACAGCTCTGACCACACCAAGAGCTTTTAAGTACATCATGGTTCAGCCTCCATAACCCTAAGATACTCGTGATCATGTCCAGTCAAAGTGCTGGTGAAGTGAAGGGTGGAGCATAGGCCACCCCAGGGCCCACAGTGGCCAGGACCCATGGAGAAGACCCCACCCTCATCTTCAACAGGATACCATTGTCCCAAACATACAGCAGAATGTGTCACTGTGGAAACAGCCACAGGACTCCAGGGACCTGGTAGTTCCTTCATAAGACCTTATATACTTCATTGCCTACTAGAGAATAAACTTAAAACTTCTTCAAATATAACCTGAGCCACAAGATAAAATAAAAGACACAAATCTTGTCATGTTAATGCCTTGAGAAGTTTACAGATTATGTACCAATAAAATAAATCCACATAAATTCTGAAATTCTTGGTGAATACACACCTGAAGCCAAAAAAAAAAAATCTACATTTTTCTTTAAAAATCAAAGTAATTACAGCAGCAGTGTAGTGAAGAGGTTTTAAAAATAATAATTACATCTTTGATACAAATCAAACTTTGTACACCTCAATTCATAGGAATGACTTGTGGAAGAGTTTAGTATTTTTATATACAGTAGATACTGATGTGTGTCACTGCAGATAAGAGTCTAAAGCCAGTGGACTTCAGGGAAAAGGGATTAATCTGAGTTCACACTGAAAGGTTCACAGATCACCACACTATAAAACATACACACACACGCGCGCGCGCACACACACACACACACACGTATACACAGACACATTTAAAATGCCAACCTGAGTAAAACATTACTAAAAACCCAGAGCATCGTGAACCACTAAGTCACATATTGCACCTTTAAATAATCCTTCTTACCAAAGACAGAAATGAGAGAAAGTATACGACAGGATGGGAAGGGGTGTACACCACTGTATGACAGCTCCTCTGCTTCCCCACCCCCCACCCTACCCCACAGAAAGTCTCATGGTGGTATTTTAAATTTCTATTCTCACCCAACCAATGGGATGAAAACATCACCAACAGAAGTCTTTGGAAAAAACAGGGAAGAAAGAAAAGAAAAAGAAAAAAGAAATGGAGCACAAATGTATTGTCAAGGGTGGGTCAAAGAGAAAGCCTCCTCTACTCAAATGAGAATAGGAATGTTACCGAGAAGGCAAACCTCTGATGCTAAGCTACTATTTAAATATTCTGTATATTCCAATTATGAGATTCAATATAAAAATAGAGATATCTACTGAGATTTGCCTGTGGAAGCATAATTCAAAAAAGGCACATGTTCAAATAGAAAGCCATGCAGCAAGGCACCATGTGCCCCTCCCTGCATGATAAACACCCACAGTCATCATCTCCATCAGCTAGATTCCAAGATACAGTAGGTAAAAATAGACCTCTGATTCTTAAAATATATTCAACCCAACATAATCCTGGCTTTAGTATGTGAATCATATAAAAGTCCTAAAAAAACGAGAGAGAGAGAGAGAGAGAGAGAGAGAGAGAGAGAGAGAGAGAGAGAGAGAGAGAAAGAGAGAGAGAGGAACCTGTTTGGAAAAGAAAAATAAAGTCGTAGCTCACTTTTTCTGGTTTTCCACAATTCTCAAGGGGAAAAAAAGTGAACCCATCCCATTGGTGATCAGGAATGCACTGATTTATACACCACCTGTCCACAGCCCCTGACAGCCCCAACTCCCTATCTGCCATGTTTTACATGCACAGCCTCATGCCCTCCAAGGTAGTTCTAACAGAACAGAACAAAGAACTGAGAAATGAGACATATAAAAACATGTCCACATCAGGGCATTTTCCTTCACTGTGGGTGTGACGGTCTGGTTAACTTCAGAAAGGGTTTGCTTTGGAACTAGGCGATGTAACCATTAGTCTTTCCAAACACGCTCACTGGCTCAAGGTTTTCATAGATTGTCATTGCAGTTGTGTTCTGATAGATGAGATCAACTTTTGAGTCTTTCTGGGCTCTGATAATGTCCAAAACACACTGATTGAGGAAAACATACTGGTCCTGGGAGAAAAAGCAAGGAGAGAGAAGCAGTAAGCACAGGTCTCAGGAATAAGCACTCAAGATGATTTCTAAACAAATAACCACCACCACATCACTCCCAAAAATGCCATCCGCCCCAGCAGCAAACAGTTCCAATGAACATATCTCAGGATCTAAAAGCATCCTAGTGAAACTCAAAACACACGGCTTTCTTTGTCAGTGATGCTTAATCAGAGGAGTATTTTCACCTTCCCTCAAAGGAAACATCAGAACCTTCGGGAGGATGAGATAAAGAGGCTGAAAACATAAAGCATAAACACATTCAGACAACAAAAGTCCAGCAAGATTTCCATGGTTAAGGATTCTGTGTGGAGTAGTAGACCTAATCCTCCAAGGAAGAGACAGGTGGACCTGAGTGAGGACCAATCTTTAGGGAAGTGTGGTGATTAACCTTAATCGTCAACTGGAAGAAATTTAGGGTCACCTAGGAGATACACCTCTGGGTGTGTATGAGGACATCTCCAGAGAAGGTTACCTAAAGAGAAAAGGCACATCCTGAACGTGGTCATCCCCATTCTAGGGACTGAGGTCTGGAGTGAGTGAAAAGGAAAAGGTGAGCTGAGCACCAACATCCACCTCCCTCCTTTTTAACTGCAGGCAGAATATGACCAGCCACTCATCCTGCTGCTGCTATAGCTTACAGATAGTCTCATTGGTACTCCTCCCTTCCATGGCAGACTGAACCCAAAACCATGAGGCAACTTCAGCACACCAACTGTCTGAAAAAGTAGTTAATACAGTAAGTGTATCCTAATGTACAGGTAGCTGTTTAAACTGAGGAAGTATATGCTGACACAGAAAAATAACCAGGTGCCATGAGAGAAAATCCCACAAGGAAGTGTTATATATAACACATAATCTGTTATTTTCCAAATATTCCTATGTATGTGTGCACATATTCACCGTGTACACAGAGTCCTGTAGTGACATCTGCTGTGTCAGTTCATTCTCTTGCTTCTGTGACCAATTACCTGAGAAGAAGCAATTTAAGGACAAGGAGGTTCTGGCTCATGACCTAGAAAGAAATACAGCCCATCATGGCAGCAGGAGCATCCGTTAGCTGGTCACACTGCATCCACAGCCAGGAAGCGGAGGGCAGACAGGAAATGGAACCCAGATATAAAATCTTAAGGCCCGCCTCTAGTGACACTTCCTGCGGCCAGGCTCTGCTCCCTGATGGTTCTACAGCCTTTCAAAGTTGCACCACCAGCTGGGAACCAAATGTTACATGCATGAGCCTGAGAGGATGTGGGGAGTTAAAGGGAAACATGGCCTCCTTAGGAAGTGGGGTTAGAGAAATAAAAAAGAGGGAAAATGCATTCTGGGTAGATCTGTTAATTTTTAATATATTATTTCTGAAATATAAAAAAGAGATCAGAGGACTGGAACAATAGATCAGTGGTAAAAAGCATTTGCCATATGGCAATAGGACTAAATGGCAGATCCACAAAACCATGGAAATGCTGGGCGATTGTAGCCTCCGAAGAAGGGAATGACCCCAGAGCAAGCCAGCTAACTAGACGAGCCATATTTCCAAGCTCTGGGTTTAATTATGAGATCATGCATCACTGAATAAAGTGGAAGAGTAATCTAGGACAATTAGACACACACAGACAGACAGAGATACAGACACACACACAAACACAAATGAGAGAAGACTGCAGACAGATAAGATGATTTCTGTTCTTCTCACTCTTTAAAACCACAGCAGAAAAATAAAAATCTAACACAGAAGCAAATTTCATTCTTTCTCTCACAATCACCCAAAAGCACACAATGTACTCAGACCTCTAGAACACTCCCTGCTAGACTCAAACACCGCACATATTCATAAGTTTCTAAACTGGTACAGGTAACAGCCAGAAACAAAATGAATGTTCTGCTCTCATCCTCGTCCAGAAAACTCCACCCCTGGGAAGTCCCTTCTCACTACAGTGTGATGAGAACGTGTCTCAGATAGGAGCATACCAGGGACCCCCAGGGGGGACAGACCCAAAGGCACACACATCACAGTACTGAGCATGCATTCTCTCACCGCTCGGTCCTCCTGGAGCTCAAGGCTGGGTAAGGACAAAGGTATGGCTGTACTAACCAATGTCCTTTAACATTCAAGGCTAAAGAACAACATGCTATTGCATGTGCGTTTCAGTGGCAATGTGCTATTTCCCACCATTAAAGTTTGGTAAGTCTGTTCTATTAACTTAAAGATGCTCAGATCTTCTTAGAGACAAAGACCAAAAACTGTATCTTATAAATTTAAAATCTGGAAACCAAACTAAAAGACTTAAAAAGATTAATTATGGGGCTGAAGAGATTAGAGACAAAGACCAAAAACTGTGTCTTATAAATTTAAAATCTGGAAACCAAACTAAAAGACTTAAAAAGATTTAACTATGGAGCTGAAGAGAAGGCTCAGCAGTTAAGACCTCTGCAGAGGTCTTACAGAAGACAAGGGTTTCATTCCCACTACCCACATGGTGGCTCACAACTACCTGTAACTGCATTTCCAAGAAATCCAATGCTCTCTCTGGCCTCTGCAAGCATGTGATACACAGACATACACACAGGCAAATCACCTCTACACACAAAACAAAAATAAACAACCTCTTATTTTAAAGAAGATTGTTTGAAAAGTTGGAAGCAGTACAGACTCCTGACATGATCTATCTGCACATGAGGTTCTGTTGGAAGGATTGTGTCACATGATTTAATTACAATTTAGATTAGGATCAGCAAAGAAATTTACAAACAAGACCCAGAAATATCTAGAAGAGTCCAATACTTTGAGTCCAGCATGTGACACAATATTGATGTTTTGGAGACAGAGGGAAAAAAGCAGAATATCAAGCACAAATGGGTCCTCACCTCTGTCTGTACCATCAGAGGCCTATGCATCCTAAGATCATAGACAATACCATACACATCCACGGTGTTCTCATTCTCTATCTGATAGATCAGATGATCGATAGCAATGAAAGTACCCGTCCTTCCAACACCAGCACTAGAAAACAGAGACATGAGCACATCATCATCAGTTGCCTTCACCATGGACTGCTCAGTTCCCATACCAGTACCCACATCTCCATTATCACTGTTTGAGGTTAATATAAACGTTGCTCAACTTCATCTTCAAGCAAGCTGTGGGACTCACTTGAGTTAAATGACACAAATAAAACATCTTGCTAAACCATCTCCTACTCCGTGTCGCTCAGATGGTCCTGTAGCCTACAACAAAAAGCTCCACCAATTTATGAAGCTCCTGGTCTAAATTAATTCTTTGGTCTCTACTGCTAAATTCTTACTGTTCTCCTACAGGAGTGTGTGCCCTTTCTATAAATGACCAGATGGCAAATATCTTCAGCTCAGCAGAACATGCCATTGCAATATAAAAGCAATGCAAATGATATGTAAGCCACCGGACATGACTGTGTTCTAATGAGGTTTTATATATAAAAACAAGCAGCAGCAGCTGACCCTGTCTGGGTCACATGGACTATAGCTTGCCAACTCCTTTCTATAGTCTCATGGCTCAGGGACTGAGTCCCTGATCTCCTCTTGCAGACTATCTTTGATTCCAAATGCCTATTGCATTTCCTCTTGGATGCTGCTTTGGGAGGTGGTCGTCATAAATACCATTACATTTTAAGTTGTCACACATACATGAACTGCCAACTGTGTATACCTGCAGTGCACCAGAATTGGTGATTCAGGGGGAATCTGCTTCATATAGTCTCGAACCAGGTAACGAAAGTTGATAAGCAGGTCAGTGGTGTCAGGAACACCATGGTCAGGCCAGGAGGTGAAATGGAACTGCCGTAGAGGATGACTTTCACTTGTCTGCATCTAGAACCCAACAAAATGGGTTAGAGATCTAGAGAGTAAGGATCCCCGACCACATCACAACAATGAGTCAAGTTGGGCAGTGATGAAGAACTGTATCACACAGCAGGACAGCAAGCAGCCAGGCAGGAACAGTTCCAATCAGAAATTCCAATCACAGCACATTTGATCCCATCACCAAATCCTCATAACATTCCCAGGAAGAAAGGGCTCCATAATCCCCACTAAAGGCATGCAGCAGAGGTTCAGAGAAAATGGGAGTGAACCCCCAACACTCATCCCACATAGAAC